>FN648632.1:0-19037 GCA_000310025.1 Ectocarpus siliculosus | reverse complement strand
CTTGTAGTCAGCTTCCATGGAAGTGTTTCTGCTCCACGCCACACGCCTTATATGTAAACATTTTCGGCCGGTCCAGTATCCATGGGGAAGTTTGGAAATTTTACTTCTGGTCAGCTTCCACGCAGCAAGCATTCCACGTCCTGCCAGCTTCCATGTCAACGTCATCTCCAAAGACTCTTACGGTGCAGGGTGTGCACGTCTCTCTCTCTCTCTCTCTCTCTCTCTCTCTCTCTCTCTCTCTCTCTCTGACGTCGAGATCAGCTTTGATGAGTCGTGATAGCTGGATGTTCCTGGCTTAGCGCCGCTGACTTTCCCACGCGTGAAGATGCCACACACCAAGCCCCACCCCAACCTGCAGGGTTTTCACACACACGTATCATGGTCTCGCACGACGCTCGCTGGCTTGGAACTGTATGTAGACGCACCTATAATTATTCTGCTGGCGACGCCTCTTCCTCTGTAGAGGGAACCTCCTTTGGAAATTGCCCCCCCCATGATGCAAACATCATGTCTGTCACTCGGTCTCTCCGTCTGATTGTCTCTCTCCCTCTCCCTCGCACTCTACCTATGTAAGTAATGATCGATCGGTTGATTGTTCGGAGATGCATACATACACGATGAAGTACCGACAACAACTCGGCAGGGGTTTCCTGCTACCCAGATGCAATGGCGACGGAGGTTAAAGCGATAAGGGGTACTGTAGTTTGCGAACAACCCTGCAGGTGGTCAATTTTGACCACAGGAACGAAGGCTTGGGTCAAGCTACGGACGCGCGGACGCGCGTAATTGCGAACAACTGTACCTCCACGGAACCTGGCAATATGTGGCATTCGTCCAATATTGGTGTGGGGTGATACGCCTTTTAGGTGGAAGTGGAGGAAGCGCGAGGTGAAGTGGTGGAAGTGGTGGAAGTCTTGGAAACCATCCAACTTCCACTACCATGAAAAGTGGGAACAGTTGGTGTTTGTCAACAGTGTCAGTCACGTGGAACACCTTAGATGGAAGTCATGGCAGCGCCTGTCTGAGTTAATTATATGGACGTCGTGGAAGTGAAACAATTATTTCATGTAAACTCGCCTGCGGTGGAACTTCCCTGATAGTCTCAGGTGGAGTGCCTTTGGTGGAAGTCGCGGCAGCGCTTGGGGGTACAACACGGAAGTCTAACCACTGAAGACTGCACTTGCCTGCGTTATTTTATTCGCCATCTGTAATCGGCAGCATTATAACGGCCCCACGTATAATCGTCCACGGCCTCCTTCGGTATACGGTCGACACACACAGTACTCGTGTTCCGTACCTGTCGTATCCGCCCCTGCTTACTTGGATTCGGCAGCAACGCCTTCCGTGTGGTCTTTCCCTGATGTAGCATTTTCGGGTACACACTATGAGGTCCCCGCCTCTTCTTGGACGTGTTTCATTGTTCTCCTTATCAATATATTAGAACGAATAGTAGTCAACATTGGGACTCGCAGGTACGACTACGACGTACAAATCCAAATCCCCACCATCCTCAACGTTTTCATCCATGCCATCCATATCACACCAAGTCAATCGAGCGACACCTCGGCATCGCATATAATATGTCCTGTCCTCGTGTTGGAATCCGCTTCCCTGGCGTTGCTCGCGTGTGGAAGTTTCGAACAGGGTTCCAGGATTTGCGAGAGTTGACCACATCATCCGCCCCTCGTCTATTGTTATATATATGTGGTCCTGACAAACATCGCACGACCCATGGCCCATGGGTAAGTGCCGCATTGTTGTCGGTGTTGTCTTCGCAATAAAAAAACCCGTTCCGGTCTCCGATCAGTACGTTAGGAGGTCCGTACTGGTCCAGCTGACGCGGACGCATTCCGTGTTAACAAGCCAAAGTCGGGGTGGTAGACCATTAAAAAAGACAAAAAACATGGTCCCCATAAACGTACTCCAAGGCGTTGACTTTCCACCCAAACGAAAAAGAAAAAACAAAGAAAAACCAAACGGGATAAGGACGATCGATCCCGATCGAAATGATAAACGAATAAGGTTTTCTCTGGAAGAGACAACAGAAGGAGATGAAGACAAAGAGAAGAAGAGGGAAGATAGACAGGTTCCCTCCAACGCTCCAGTCCAGCAGAAATAACGACGAAAAGTATAGGCAACTATTGACGCGACACCACACAGATGACTTACTTTAGACGACAATACAGTTATCACGAAAACCATTTCTGTACGAATTTCCGGGCATTCAACACAAAGAAACCACCGAGTTAAAACTGGGTATGTATCCGGTTGCTTGTCGTTGGTTGTATGTGGTGAACTCGCCTTGGGGCGAACCACTTCCGAGAGAATACCACGTCGTCATCCGATACCTCCTCCAATTCTGAAGCCCCCCCTCTGTGTTACGTGGACAATTCAACCGTCGAAGTTGGCATCTTCGGACAGGAGGTTCGAGTTTAGGAGAGTCTCGTTCCTGACCAGGATCGCATGGCTAAGGAAGAAGTCGCGTAGCACTCGGGGCATCTGTTTGACGGAGTGCCCGAAGCCTGGATGGGGGTGAGACAAAATGGAAGTAAACGCTTAAGAGACCAAGATGGCGGAGGATTGACTCATATACTCTAGGGCTGCCGAAGGTTCAAGACAACTATGTATATTCCACCACATCGCTATGTTAGAAGTGATCCACTCACAGGAACATAGTTCCAAGTACAACGCGACCCTATCGTACACTTCAGACAACCTAAAGTACGGACTCTATCGGGTAAGAAGCACTCCGTTTAGAACACAGTTTTGTTTCGGTACCAAAGCCTAGAAATACCGCGTAGAAACAAGGTGAGCGTCATTTGACACAACCCTCTCCCAGGTTTATGGTCGTGATATGCCCTTTGCGACATGTGCGGGAAGTTGGACTTTCCATTTCGTACATTGACGGCGCGGCCCCTGTCTCGGAGGAGGAGAGTATGCTTTTCCAATGCTACACATCAAGCACTCTACTCTATGGGCGGTCGCCTCGGTGGTGTTCTGGATAATGAAAATCCTCCGCGCTCTACGCAGGAGAAAGGTGGGGAACGCACATAAAAAAAAATAAATAAAGAAGAAGAAAGTCCCGGTACCGACCCCTTTCTGTGCGACCCTGGATGCTTGTAGTTGTACGAAGAAATACACTGAAAAGCGCAGAACTCTTCATACATACGCAGATACACGTGTTGAAACACGACTCACTACACAAAATGGAGTGGCGGTTGCCATAATATATACGACGAAAACACGAACATCATATTCGGTACAAACCCGAGAGCCAGGAGGTGTTGCTTTCGGCCCGCGAGCTGTTCCACAGGAGCGTCTCTTGCCCTTCCGGGGTCACGTGCCACAGAGTCGGGTCGTCTCGTGCCTCAGATGAGTTGTGAAGGGCGCACTGTTCCTCCGCGTGTTGGCGAAAGTGGAACCTGGAAGTTTCGGTGGAAACAGGTAACATCAGTAGGGAGGTTGCTGGGGTTGGTCGTGACGAACGTCTCTGCGCGATGGTACCCATAAAAGTCGCACACCAGTGTGCGTGTAATCGACACAAACAATGGTGCTGGAGTCATGGCTGCACGATTTGAACCACCGATCATGAAGGAACGCGTACGAATGAATGGCCGGGCCGCGGGAATGTCAAGCGGGGCGTGAAAACCGGACAATGGTGCATCGGTGCATAACCCTCTCGTCGTGCTGGGAATCTCTCAGGGCCGCAGCCGACCATACCCTTGACGGAGGTTACAAGCGTTGTACACTTTACGATAATGCCCACCTGTCGACAATGTAGCGCGTCAGTAGCCATCCATCATCGGGATGGAGGATGCGGTAGGGTCGCATCCTGCACGCTAGGTCGTAGAACAGCAAGTCCGGCCTGCATCAAGGGTCTGGCCAGATGCTCTCCAGGGCCTCGCAGACGACCACCATACCTTCGTAAGCACAAAGGTTGGAGATTCCCGTGATGATGCCACAGCTTAGACTCCCCACGAGATGGCCATGGTACATGTGTCTTGAAAACATCAACCGTAGTAGGCGCACGTCAGCGGGCTGGGAACAGAGGCGCAGGGTAATGGCATTCGTGTAAGCAGTTCGTATTACGTGGGTGGGTTGAAAACGCTAAAGATATTTCAATTGATTACGGAGATGTGGCGGTGCGGAAAGTGCAGCGTTGAAGCAATCATAGAGTTTCCCTCCGACCCACACAACAGGTGGTTTTTCCCCCCGCTAGATGGGGTTTCGCTGGGGGGGTTACATCCCATTTGCGGGACGGGGAAGATTAGCTGCCCCCCCCCCCCGCCCTCGGTGTTTGCCAGCGAAGTTGGGTTTTCGTCGCTGGCAACGACGTTGTGATACAAGCCGATTACGTCGTGAGCTAGGTGACCCGGCTACAGCTTCCTTTCGCCTCTGATTTTTTGTGCGGTTACCATAATGGTGGTAGAGGGCTAGATGTTGTTGTTGTCTGTTAGAGATCCCCCACTCAGCGCAAAGGGGATGATCGCACCACGTTGTGTGAAATTGGTCAAACACCCTCAATGCAGTTTTACAGTTTGCTTACAACTGTCTCCGGAAGTGGAGGCACAAGAAGAAGCCGAACACCCTTAGCAGGATGCAGCGCACCCTTCATGCGACTCGCCGAATACCTCGCGGTGCCTCGCGCTTCGTGATGTGAGAGCCTGGTCCGGTGAGAACCCGACGTGCTCCGTCCCGGCTTTGTAGAGGTGCGAGGTCAATTGTCTAATGCCAACGGCATGCACGACTATGAGTACAACGAACGGTTGTGCTTACAACCCCCCCCTCTGAATAACTACTTGATCGCTCGGACCTCATCTGCAGTAGAGTAAAGCGAAAGTAGACTGCCATCCGCGTCTTCGTCGTTGTTCACCTTTCGTGCCGTTATCATGCCCGAATGAACATTACCTTTTCGTGTGCTGCCTCTGGTCTGTACAACGTACTCATCCACAACACATGCACGTTGTGACCCCCGACACCTCGTCTGCCCTCATAATTCCTAACGCCAGCGCACTCAGGTGCTTGCCAGTACCAGAGCTAAGACCGCTGCCGCCACGGCGACACCCTGGGTCCCCCTTATGTATGGAGTCCGCGACGTCTTTGGTGATTCGGACGACGACATTGACGACAACCGACCCATCCATCAAGTTGGGGACACGGATGATGACGGCGACGGCGAGGATGGGGCGAACGGCTGCAGCCGCGACGACTCTGACGATAGCGTCGCATGCGTAGATCCGCCTACCCTTTCTGACAAACAGAGGAAGGGAGGCCGCCCGACCCGCAAGGGACAACGGCCGACGTCTCCGCGGGCCGGCGCGGCCGGTTGTCCCGTCGACCTGGCGAGAGAGCAGCGGGGCGAGGAGGGGGCCACGCGGAAGAAAGCGTCCAAGGGCGCGTCGGGGGATCCCCTGGATGTAGATTCGGGAGTGTCGGAGCAGCCGGCGCCTAGGGGCAAGAAGAAGGCGTCAAGACTAGGAAGGCCGGTGGGAAGAAGAAGGCACCCGCCAATACTAAGAAGACCGCTGGGAAGAAGATGTCCGAGCCCGTGTCCGAGTTCGAGTCAGAGTCAGAGTCCGACACCACCCGTACGCTGCGGTCGGCCCGGAGGAAGGTGACTCCTGAGCAGAGGAAGAACCTTACCGAAATGTCGAAGTCGACATGCCCTGACCGGATCAAGGAGCGCGACGCCGCCTTCGCTGCCCACAACGAGTCTCTAAGAAGAGGGCGAGGCAGGCTGTCCTGGCCCAGGAAGGCGTTGAGGTAAGCAGTACAACGTTGTGGTGTGGTAATATCGTGTGTTCCGCCGATGACACCCAACTACCGACGATGTATCTGTCCGCGTAGTGCCGGCATGTGTGGAGTTCTACCCGTATTATATGGCCTCGGGTGGATCAGACGTAAATCACACTCCGGTTAAGTAGAACGCTATGCCACGTAGTTGAACATAGGCCGCCTCTGTAGAGTCAAATCTCTGTGGCTACTGATTCACCGCATGCGAGGGTAACGTTCCAATAGAAATCTAACATCGGTGTACTCGAATTGCCCGCCCGCGTTGACGCGAAGGAGGCTACGCTGCTGAAGAGGAAGAAGGGGGAGGCGAAGAGCGCAACGGTTGCGGCCCAGAAGGCGAGTCTATGGTGGTAATAGTACGCTCTGTCGGGTCATGCCGCCATAGCATTTCCCCTAACCCTAGCTGAACGCCACGAGTCCAACCTACATTTTGGGAACGTATTGTGAATGGGAAAACGCGCTGGACACTCTTACTGAACGTCATTTGGGTAGCGCCAAGAGGGCTGGCTATTCTTGCGTGAGTTGGCAGGCACCCTAGACTACCTTACCTGAGAAAGGTGGTGCCACAAATCAAGCTGTAGGCCGCTGGTCGCCGGCGCCCTCTGCTCGTCTTGCGCAATGTCAATTCCAGGAGGGCGGCGCCCCCTGCGTGCCCCCCTCCAAAAGCCCGGGAGCCGCCGAATGTAGGGAAACCCACGTTAGACCATCGTGCACGTACACTCACCTTGCCTTCGCTGCTTTGATTATTTCACGGCGCCGACAATCCAAACGATACTTTACGTGATAGACTGTTATTGTTCCTTGATACTCGTCATGGTATCGGTATTAGGCCCGCACAACGAAGGAGACGCCTGCCCCAACTGCGGCCCGTCGCAACAACGACAAGAACGTTAAGGTAATGGTTGTGAGTTGTTGTTTTCGCCTTGCTCCTTCCTTAACGCTTCAATGGGCGCGTCCGAGTGATGCTGCCGGCCGAGAAGTAAATGACCGAAGCACAAACCCAAGGACAAGAAACTGTCAATATGTTTCCTATCTGTATCCTCGACATTGCCTCGCGCATCGTTACTGGTCTTCGTTTTGCAGGCGCCCCCCGGCACGAAGAAGCCAGCCGCAACACTCGGCCAATCTGCGGCGAAGAGCAAGAAAATTTTGAACAAGGTATTGGGGGAGATGTGTTGTATTCGCCTTGACATTGATCCCCCTTCGGTGCTTCCGTTCTCGCGTCCGAATCATGCTCTAGGTCGAGAGCTGAAAAGCCGCAGCACGTCCCCAACACGAAGTGCATGTTCATGCCGTTTTCATCAGTATAGTTTACCTTGCCGCTCGTAGTTGCTCGTCTTCGTCTTGCAGGCGGCCCCCGGCACGAATAAGCCAGCCGAGAGGGCTGCCCCCGCCGCGGCGAACCTGGACCCAAGCAAGAATGATCAGGTAACTCCCCGAGATTATCGTGTTAGAGTCGTTGCTCCGGTTTAAGAGGGTTGCGTGACCAAGGTCCTCCGGACCCCCCTGTCATATCGGTTGTAAGAGGGTGCCGTCATATGTTGGGGCAATCTGTAGTAGGTAACCTCTTACACAGTGGAGATCGGGAATAACGACAGACACGGTATACTTGACTGCAGCCCAGCAATCCATATGCAACGTACTAGATCTATGTAAGGACGTGTGGTGGACTGTAAAGCGTGGGGTGAGCCGCTTGCCCGGTACGGCATGCCCAGAGCAGCTCAGGTGTAGTGGTCGCCACGGTGACGCCTTCCATTTCATGTTCTGTTCATGTTATGGGGTGTAAACGCAGATGAAAATTGCCTCGAAGGCAAGCTGACATGGCGATTGATGCTAGGAGGCGAAGTACATTCATGTGGTCCATGCTTTTAGAACACATGCCGAGTAGTATAACACGATAAAAAGACCCGACCACCTCTCCGGCCAGGAGCTATCTAACGGTTGTATTGCCCACCACGAACAGTGTACTTCGGCCTGCCGCAAACCATACGTCGCCTGCGACTTCTACTGATGCAGTGCGATAGTGTTGAAAGCACACGCATTACCTGCATTTGTCAATACTCCCCGCGTCTGCCTGCAGATTCTCTTGGTGTGGTTTCCATTATACCCTCCCTGATAGGATCGACACCGCTGATCACAGAGAATGCGACGGTACACGTGACTTGCACATACACGTGTTTGTTTACGAGTTATTTCATATCCTTGCATCCTCCCCGCACTTACCACCATTTCCAACAAAATTCCACTACTTTTAGGCACCTCCGTCTATATTGTAGTCTCTTCCTGAGTGCGCCTACTTTATCGGGTCAAGTCCGCGACAACCAATTTCAACCATCCATGTCGGAGCCTCCTCGTCAGAGGTATCATCTTCTTACGGAGCCACGACTGCCATAGGCTGATTTAACGCAATCCGCTTTGAAACCGCGCCCGAATTACGTCAACACGCGTGTCGTTCACGCCATAAGACACGCACAAGTTCACATCAATATGTCAATTGATTTTACTTTCGGCAGGCTAGTAAGGGTCCTGTGTCGGCGAGCCCGTCGAACAAGTCTGGACGCGAGGAAAAGAAGACGCGTGATGACACGACTTCCACGGTGAGATGATCCCATCTCCTGTTTCTCACCGTACGCATGAGCCTTTTCGGTGGCCCCGTCGACGTGAATATCAGGGGATGAGATGGTGTGTGACAATACACTTGATGTAACGCTGTTGTCCATAGCAGAGATTGTGGGGTGAACATGTTCGGCACCTTTGCCGGCTAACGGTCTTCAATAGATGAAGTTGGCGTATTCCGCGCACTTCGTCGTGTGGAATGAAGACAGATGGCGGTATAAGGATGAGGTTACCCTAGGCAACAGAGCGAATAGTATTAAGAGGATATTGCGACGAAAACACCCAACCCACAAGCGTTCGTTTCATACACCTCTGACCTCTCACGTGACTTGGTCCTTGAAAGCGCAATATGTCCGTACGACAAGGACGTCGTCTGATGTTCCTTCCTAACGATATTCCACCCCGCCTCTATTGCTGACATACTTCAACAATATGGTCGGCTCCCGCGTGACCGGTGCAAAACTGGGTATCAAACGAAATCGACTTTCGCACGGACACAGGAAGACCTGCGAGGCCTTGCACAGATTTCAGACACTACCTCCATCTCCGAGGACATAGTATCGGCGACGTGCTCACCAACCTTGCCGCCCCGTTCTCCGCCCGGGTTTGCAGGCAAATCGCCGAACGGCTTCGGGAAAATCTTACGTGAAAAAACTCCTCGCCAAACAGAACGCGGTCGAGTCAGGGGACTCAGAGGAAGCTGATGCTGACGAGTCCGTTGACGAGCTCGAGGACGCGCGCGCCGAGCCACATGGTAAGAACGACGTTGTCCTCGTCGTGAAGGGCTCAATCGCTAACTCGATCCAAACTTTTCGTATCCCCATCTCACCGTAGGCGTAGGCCGCAGATGAACGACCGAACCACGGAGCCGGCTCATGTAAGATCATCTCGGGGTGTGTATATGGAGAGCGTATCCGTCGGGCACCCACCATTAATCATGCAAACCTGCTTTTTCCGTACCGATCTTCTCATGGTGACCTAATATTACTGCATACTTCATGCTACCGCGGACGTCATCGTTGCCTTGCAGGTGACCTCGAAAGCGACGACTCACAGGGCGCCGGCGACGGCTCGGCTGACGAAGGTGAAGACCCCCCCCTGGACCACTTCGGGCCTGCGTCGCTGCCACGCTACCCTGGAAGAAATCCTCTTTGAAGGTGATGCGGGAGTGGCGCGCGGCACTGTATCATCTACGAAACACCCGAGTCGACGGCATTAACGCAGCGATTGCCACCATCCAGAGCGATTCGAAGGACGCGGGAGGCCAGTGTCGTGGGGAACCCCGTGCCGACAGCCAAGAGGTACACGGGAGGCTCATAAATTGATGGGCTTTCATGGTTTTGTGTACAGACTCCTGCACTAAGGTTGAACTTACGGAAGCAACGACAGACGTCTCCACGTCCTTGCCCACGACTCCCCGAGTTACGGCCCCCGTTTCGTTCCTGTGCGCTTGGCCATGTACGGCTGGCTGGTTGATAAACCTCGACGTGCTACCCGTGCTACCTTGTCCTGCTTCCTTACCATATCGTGATCCTCGCAGGTGGCTCCTTCAGCTTGCGGCAGTGGATGTCTGCCACGACGACACCTGCTGTCCCGAGACGAAGCTCCTCAAGGATGCCTTCAAGACGCACCCCATCGAGGCGCACCACACGCAGGAACCCATGGTTAGCGCCAAGCCCAAGAGCGCTAAGCGGAGGGGTGGCAAGACCAAACGTAAACGCTCCAAGTGATTGCGCGTTGACACCGCCCAGCCTCGTACCCCCAGCCAATTCGTGCATTTTAGCGGGGGGGTTATCCCGGGCTTGGGCGGGGTATTATCCCTGGAATAGTTCGTATCATTGCGTCGTTCTAGCGGGCGGTGTTATGGGGTTGAACCCTGGCGACAGTGACTTTTTATGGCGAAAAGCAAATTTTTCTCTCGCGTTAAGCCCTTGGTGTGGAACTCAGTACACCGCTGGAAATACTATTCGAGAGGAAAACAAGACATTTTCACCCCCCGCCATCAGTCCATTGACACGTTTTGCCAGCTTCCATGAATGTCCTTACCAGCTTCCATGGAAGTCCACTTCACTTCCACCACTTCCGTCGAATGTCCCCAAGCGCTCCCTTCACTTCCACCAGTGGCATTTCACCCTACACTATTGCACAAATGATCCTCTCGCAATAACCTCCATGGAAGTCCACTTCACTTCCATGACTTTCACACAATGAACCCAAGCGCTCACTTCACTTCCACAAATGGTCTTTCACCCTACACTATTGGACAAATGATCTTCTTGACAACTTCCATCGAAGTCATCTCCACTCCCATGACTTCCATCGACTAAACTATAGCGCTCCCTTCAATTCCATCAATAGCGTCTCACCCTACACTATTGGACGAATGATCCACCTCGTCGGCCTCCATGGAAGTCCACTTCACTTCCATGACTTCCGTAGACTGACCCCTTGCGCTCCCTTCACTTCCACCAATGGTGTTTCACGCTACACTATTGGACAAATGATCTTCTCCCCAGCCTCAATAAAAGTCACCTCCACTTCCGTTACTTCCGTAAAATGAACCCAAGCGCCCTCTTCACTTCAACCCATGGTGTTTCACCCTGCACTACTGGACAAATGATCTTCTTGACAACTTCCATGGAAGTCACCTTCACTTCCATGACTTCCGTAGACTGAACTATGGCGCTCCCTTCACTTCCCCCAATGCCGTCTCACCCTACACTATTGGACAAATGATCCTCTCGCCAGCCTCCATGGAAGTCCACTTCAATTCCAACACTTCCACAGAATGAACCCAAGCGCTCCCTTCACTTCCACCAATGGCGTTTCACCCCTAGACTATTGGACAAATGATCCTCTTGACAGCTTCTATGGATGTCACCTCCACTTCCATGACCCCCGTAGACTGAACTTTAGACCTCCCTTCGCTTCCGCCAAGGGCGTTTCAAACTACACTATTGGGCAAATGATGCATGTCATCAGCCTCCATGGAAGTCCACTCCACTTCCACCACTTCCGTAGACGGAATTATTGCGCTCACTTCACTTCCACGAATGGTGTTTCACCCTACGCAATTTGACGAATAATCCTCTCGCCAGCCTCCACGGAAGTCCACTTCAATTCCTCAACTTCCGTAGACTGAACTATTGCGCTCCCCTCAATTCCACCGTCGATAGCGTGTCACCCTACATTATTGGATAAATTATCCTCTCACCAGCCCCCATAGAGGTCACCTCCACCTCCATTACTTCCATAGACTCAACCCAATCGATCCCTTCACTTCCCCCAATGGCGTCTCAACCTACACTATTTGACAAATTATCCTCTTGACACTTTCCATGGAAGTCACGTCCATTCTCATGACTTCCGTAGACCGACCTATAGCGCTCCCTTCACTTCCACCAGTGGCGCTTCACCCCTACACTATTGGACAAATGATCCTCTTGACAGCTTCTATGGATGTCACCTCCACTTCCACGACTTTCGTAGACTGAACTACTGTAAGCGCCCCCTTCACTTCCACCAATGGCATTTCACCCTACGCTAATGGGCAAATAATACTCTTGACAACTTCCATGGAAGTCCACTTCACTTCCACCACTTCTGCAGACTGAACCAAAGGGCTCCCTTCACTTCCACGAATGGCGTTTCACCCTACACTATTTGACGAATGATGCATCTCGTCAGCTTCCATGAAAGTAACCTCTACTTCCATGACTTCCAAATAACGAACCCAAGCCCTCCCCCCGCTTCCACCAATGGCATTTCACCCTTCATTATTGGACAAATGATCCTCTCGTCAGCTTCCATAGAGTTCAACTTCACTTCCACAGCTTTCGTTCCGTAGACGGAACTATAGCGCTCCCTTCACTTACACCCATGGCGTCTCACCCTACATTATTG
This sequence comes from Ectocarpus siliculosus, assembly GCA_000310025.1. Classification (NCBI taxonomy): domain Eukaryota; class Phaeophyceae; order Ectocarpales; family Ectocarpaceae; genus Ectocarpus; species Ectocarpus siliculosus. Next base: position 6,725 of record FN648632.1, on the reverse strand, counting down.
GACGAATAATGCACCTCGTCAGCCTCCGTGGAAGTCCACTTCACTTCGACCACTTTCGTAGACTGAACTTTAGAGCTCCCTCTACATCCACCAATGGCGTTTCACCCCTAAACTATTGGACGAACAATCCTCTTGACAACTTCCATGGAAGTCCACTTCACTGCCGCAACTTCTGTAGACTGAACCCAAGCACTCCCTTCACTTCCACCAATGTCGTTTCACCCTACACTATCGGACGAATGATCCTCTTGACAACTTCCATGAAGCTCCACTTCACTTCCGCCACTTCCGTAGACTGAACCCGAGGGCTCCCTTCACTTCCACCAATGGCGTCTCACCCCTACACTATTGGACAATGATCCTCTTGACACGTCCGTGGATGTCACCCCCACTTCCATAACTTCCATAGACTGAACCGAAGCGCTCACTTCACTCCCACCAATGGCATTTCACCCTACACTATTGGACCAATGATCCTCTTGACACTTGCATGGATGTCACCTCCACTCTCGTGACTTCTGTAGAATGAACTCAAGGACCCCCTTCGCTTCCACCAATGGCGTTTCGCCCTACACTATTGGACGAATAATGCATCTAGTCAGCTTCCATGGAAGTCCACTTCAATTCCAACACTTCCGTATAACGAACCCCAGCGCTCGCTTCTGACAACTTCCATGAAAGTCCGCCTCACTTCCATAACTACCGTAGACTGAACTACTGCGCTGCCTTCACTTCCACCAATGGCGTTTCACCCCTACACTATTCGACCAATGATCCTCTTGACACGTCCATGGAAGGCACCTCCACTTCCATGGCTTCCGTAGACTGAACCCAAGCGCTCACTTCACTCCCACCAATGGCGTTTCACCCTACACTATTGGACAAATGATCCTCTTGACACTTCCATGGATGTCACCTCCACTCTCGTGACTTCCGTAGAATGAACCCGGGGACCCCCTTCACTTCCACCAATGGCATTGTACCCTACACTATAGGACCAATGATCCTCTTGACAGCTTCCACGGAAGACAACTCCACTTCCATGACTTCCATAGACTGAACTATAGCGCTCCCTTCACTTCCACCAGTGGCGTCTCACCCTACACTATTGGACGAATGATGCATCTCGTCAGCTTCCATGGAAGTCTCACCTTTTCTTCCATGACTTCCATATATCGAACCCAAGCGCTCCCCTCACTTCCCCTAATGGCGCGTTTCACCCTACACTATTGGACAAATGACCCTCTCACAAGCTTCCATGGAGGTCACCTTCACTTCCACAGCTTCCGTAGACTGACCTATAGCGCTTCCTTCACTTCCACCGATGGCGTCTCATATGCTACATTATTGGACGAATAATGCACCCCGTCAGCTTCCGTGGAAGTCCACTTCACTTTCACAACTTCCTTAGAATGAACCCAAGCCCTTCCGCGACGTCCACCAATGGGGTTTAGAGTGCCTCACTTGATTTTCAACAGGGCGTCGGGGTCGGACCGCACGTGACCACACATCAGATTGCAGCTGTTGCAGCTGCAGAACCCACGCACAGCAGACAACACAAGCTTAGCGGGCACAGCGACAAACATACAGCGGGCAGACAGCGGGCAGAGGCGCAAACAGACTCACTCCCGGCGCAGCCAAAGGCGTGAAGAGAGGGAGTCTCTAAGCAGGCCATAGCTTCACTGGGCGAGAGCTGCTGGTCGTCAGAGGGAGAGCGATAGATCACGAGCAGAAAAGTGCGTTGGTGCGTGAACGTGTGTGCAATTGCGACAGAGTTGAAATGTGTAACGGCCCTTTTTTGTCTTCTTCCGTAAGAACAACACACACAGAACGAGTTGTACTTCGTGCAGGGTACAAAAGGTATCAATCTGGACGGGCACGAAGGATCACATAGAAAATAGCACAACCGATCACACAGCTTATTGCACAAACACTGTGAATCCTTTCTCTTTCTCTCTCTCTCTCTCTCACACATACCAATACAAACTTTTCATTGGTCAGCGGGTTAGCGCGGTCGATGCTAATAATCAAAACACATAATACACAGGCCACGGGTGGACCGACAGAGAGCGGCCGCTAGGCGACGGCGAGAGATACCGCCGAAACCAGAACAGCGGGCGGCTAACCGAGTGGGAGATGCTGCCAGGCGCCGGCAGCCGACACCACAAGTAGCTGGCGGCAGACTGCCGCAGGACAAAGTCAGTTGCAACAAGAACAGCTGATATTCCACCTTCGGTGCCCCTCGCAATCACACCAACTTCATGCCGTGGACGCACACATCTGACGACAGTTACGTCTATCAGGACAGCTGTCGCTCATCGTAGCGACAGCTACTGTATCTTTCTTTGCGTTCGTTGGTGGTCCGTTTAGCGAACCTCATGAACTTATGAGGTTATTTCCACAACCTAAAGGTTCCCGCACCAGCCGTCGTCAGTGCGTACAGAGGTGTGTATCGCATACATACGCTGTTGCGGAGTGTAGCATAGAGAAACTGTAAATATTTTGCCTTAGGATGTGGGTATGGCTCCATATCTGCACGATCGTGGGCGGAGGACTATTTCTTATACTAGACTTTTTCATATACTACATACTAGGAGCCACCTCCCCTACCGTGGCACTCCCTCCAGGAATGAGAGGATTAAATTGTGCGGTACCCAGTTGTGAGTGACGTCGTATCCGTTCGTGCAGTATTTGCGCCGACGATTTATTGGGGTCTACTGCAGCCCGTTCCTTCCCCCCCCGAAACCCACCTCTACCTCGATCTTTACCAATCACACCATCTTCTGCTACCCTACGAGTGCGTTTGTCGTCATCTGCTACCGACGGTCTTCTAGTCGCTCGCCCTTCAACCAACCTACCCACGTGCGAACGGAACCGCGGCCCAGTCTGCTTCACCCATCACAGCGAGGCCGCGGGGATGAGGCGAACTACGGAGGGTCCTCTTCTTCGTGTGTATTCTTCGTCCACGGCTCACTGGTAGGACATGATCACCTCCACACCGATGAAGCTATATTGTTCTACACACACACGGGAACACAGGAGGACAAAGACGACAATGGAGGAGGAAAACATGGAGGAGTGGAAGAGAGCAAAGGGTTTGAGCCAGACGACCTTCCCCAGAACAAAAGACGCAGGGCTAGGGAAGAACTGTCAAGATATGGTTGTCAAAATGATAATCAGATTGATGGTAGCGAAAACAAAGAGGATAATGGTGAAAGTACTCCTAAACGAACTCGAGTACAAGGTAATAGCCTTCGTACAGACGCGTGCAGTATTATGTTGCTACCGTTTCTGTCTTTGATCCGAAGGATAGTTTAGCCTCCCCCATGCTGACCCCTCACGGGGTCCCAGTTCATGGCAGATAGAAGTGAGTTTTGTGAATTCAACCGCACTAAGATTTAGACTACGTCTTCTCATTGGTCAGCCGGTTAGCGCGGTCGATGCTAATAATAAAAACACACACATAGTATACACACACGCAAAGTCCCAAGTGAGATCATTTTGTTCCATGGAAAATACAAGAAGGCGCGCGTTTATGGAAGAGGTATTGCGGAACATTTCATCCACGGAAAACCTGGAACTCGTTGTAGATGAATTTTCCACAAACGCGTTTATAACAAAATGCTCCCTCCAGGGAAATGATTAAGGTCATGTAACGATCTGCCTTTCTTTGAACTAGGATTGGAAGTCGATTATTACGATTATTACAATGCCGCCCGTGGGAGCTGTGGATGATGTTGTTGTTAACGTCTTACTCCAAGGTCAGAGATTGATGGTAGGGTATGAGAGTGAGGGAGAGAGGCGCATGGGCCAGCTCTGGATCCCAATTCCTACTGTTGGGGACCCCGAATAGTCGACCGCCTACCTTGGGGTTTCACCGATAACTATTATGACCGTCCGCTGCCAGTCCTGTACGGGAGCGCGCGTCATACAGCGTGTGGTATTGGCTCTGCGTGAAATTGCACGCGTCTGATACCTAGGTGTGGCTCATGATACCTTGTAGTGTGCACACACAATCTTCATGTCGTAACTAGGGTACTACTTAAGTTGACTGCAGCGATCATGGAGTGATAGATCTTCGCTACTGTACACACACACATGGACACGTAGATATCCCTGACACACGATGCTTCCATGGATGGAGGAAGCTGGACAACTCTGTATGGGGAAACTCCCATGCAAGGTTGGTCTCGACGCCTTCTCCCACGGAAATGGCATGAACAAGCTTCCATGGAAGTCCTTCGGGAGGACTGAGAGCGACTTCCATGGAAGCTTGAAGGGCAGGATATACTTCCATGGAAGCTGGATGTTCTAGATTTCAAGTCCCTAGCGTATACTTCCATGGAAGCTTTGGTGTTGTGGACCACTTCCATGGAAGCTTATTCCCGCAGCTTCCATGGAAGTCTTCGTCGACAGCTTCCATGGAAGCTGGAATGCTTCCACGAAAGCTGCAGTGAACACATGTCCAGACCCTTCCATGGAAGTTGCTTTCATGAACGTTTCGGTGCTTCCATCAAAATTGATTTCGACCGCTGTCACCGACTTCTATGGAAGTTGCTTGCATCGAAGTTGTCGTGCTTCCATGAAAGTTAGCACAACTTCTATTGGAAGTTGCTGCGACTCTGTCGAGCGACGAGCTTCCATCTAAGTGTCAATTCCACGGAAGCTCTACGCGCTTCCATGGAAGTCCGAAATCCTTCTTCCATGGAAGCAAATAGCGGCTGCTTCCATGGAAGCAGATTCACTTCCATGGAACCTCGATGAGCTTCCATGGAATCGTAATGGAAGCTGGCTACCCGAACCAGACCAGCCATCGTGACTTCCATGGAAGCAGTGAACCACTTCCATGGAGGCATATTTTGACTTCCATGGAAGCTTAGTCCGTTGTCAAACAGTGTAGGTAACCCGCCTGTGCGCTCGTCGCCAGTGCGCGTGTTTGGCGCGTGTCCAATTTATTTGCGGACTCGCGCGGGACGCATCCCTCCCCACCCCTTCGGTGTCGCACCAAACTACCGCGCACGTAAGAACAATAAAGAACAGCATCGTGCTTTCTCAATAAATGCATGCGTGTCCAATACATGCGTGGCTGCCTGTAAACTCTGTTGTCATGTGGTTGTTGTGTACAATTCTGTTCACTTCGGGTCCATCCAATATCTCCAAGCAGAGGTTCTTCCAAACAAACGCAGGCACGTATTCACTATATAGTCTATGCTTATTATATATTCCGATCTCTTTGAGATAGACTGGTTAGATGGCCCGGTCCTTCTGGGTTTCTGATCACACGACGTCTGTCGCTCTGTCCTCCGCTGCACACATTTATTTGCGGCTCTCACACGAGGCACTAGGTCTGACCCTCTGTCGCTTCCCTCTCTGTCTGTCTGGATCTATCTGCGCTGAGAGGGCTCCATTTCGGGTCTTCTCGGTCTCTCTCACAGCGGTCCATTTATTTCACATTCCCTCTTTTCCATCTGTTCCTCGGTGTTGTATTCTTGTGTTCACCGTTTCTCTCTCATGTCTCACCATTGCGTTTGGCTCGTTCATCACACCCGGTTCGGTCGCTCGGAACCTTTCTCCCTTTCACACACGTCACATTACTTCGTGCCGCCAGTCTCTCCCCTCTTACACAACAACAGCAGTCCCTCTCACATGTCCCACACCGCAGCAGTATGTAGAGTTTTTTTAACATGCAGATTCATATTTCCCGCTTTCATGTTTTGAAAAATGTTCATTCCGTTTTCCCGCTATTTCATCCCCGCTTGAGGAAGGAACGTTTGTAGGCGCTTTCCTCTGCTCCCCATCCACCACAACAAATACATGTCATCGTTCAACTGCGCCTCTCACAGGGCTTTAGGTCAGTCTCTCTCTCGCTTTCGAGCAGCCGGTAGTCTGCTCTCTGACACGCCGGACTTTCACATGTTATGTTTCAAAATACACGCGTTCGTCTCTCTGGGATCTCGCATGTACGCGCCGAACATGCATGTCTACAAGAATTTCATCTCTCTCCGGGATCTTTTCAGGGCTGGCTTCGTTTATCTCCGTTTCTCACATGCATGCAAATAACCCTAAGCATATTCATGGGAACGTACTTCACGGGAATCTCACAGCCACGGCATGCCACAAACGAAGCCCCATTCAACAAACGCCGACTAACATCGTACATCGAACACCAAGTAACATTCGTCTTGCGGTACGCTTCTTCCAGCGTGGCGGCGTAATTATAAAGCCGCCAAAAAGCCTTGTATGATATTCGAAGCAGCAAGTAACGACACACCAAAGTTCGCCGGCGCGCTGACAGGAAACAAGTTTGTGACGGCATCGGTCGCCAGTCTTTCGCGTTTGTTTGTCAATGTAGTATAGTCGATCGTTGGTTGATCTTTGATAGGTCTCGGGAGTTGCACCGTTGCCGTGTTACTCGATCGAGGGGTCGTGTCGGAGATATGCATCATGGCTGGATACCTGCAGTAGCATCATGAGTTCCGCTGGATACCTGCGGTATTGCATCATGAGTCACGCAATTCTCTCTGTAGTCGATTGCAGCAACACAACAAGACGTCTCTGTCTGTGTGATCCTACATATGTATGTGCAAGTACATGCGTTCTACGCGTGTAGCCTGTAGGGGTGATAGGTTGAGAGTTTTGTCCTACCGTGTTTAGGCTTCATGTCGTGGAGACCAATGTATGGGTCTCAGCACTCGACATATACTGTAGACTGTATTCGACATCTG
>FN648629.1:73816-101959 GCA_000310025.1 Ectocarpus siliculosus | reverse complement strand
AGTCATTTTCTGTCTCCACTATTTTAATAGCTGTGATATGCCGGATCAAGCTGTGCCACGAACTGAATGGGTTATTTTAATAGCCCTCTCTGCGTACTCTCGGGAGGCAACCTGCCCTTAGCTGTCAGGCCCCCCTAAATTTCCGGAATTGCCTGGCCATCACCCTTGTGATAAAAGAGAGCGTAATAGAGTTGAAAACCACATGACAATTGTCTTATCGGCACTACTACATGCATGAATGAATTTATGCATGTTCAATTGATGGTCATGTGGTCGGCCAAGGGTCGGCCTCCAAAAATCGTCACAACCCACTCGTTCCAGATATATACAATATCTCCAAATAACTCCGAAACCGATAATATATCCACCTCCAACACGTGAAAAAAACGCGGCTACCTCCGAACGTATCGTCAGAGAGGGGATTTGGCGATTTGACCAACTTTTCGGTCGTACGTGTCGTTTCACCATCTTGTTTCTACACCTTTCACAGCTTGCTGCACTCCATATGTTTTTTTTTCCATGATGATATTTGTCCTCTAACGTCTTTCAGTTTCACTTCATAACACGCTGTCTTACAATATCTCCCTGATGTCCCTTCCTCGGTTATTTTGCCCACAATGTGCATCACAGATCAAGGCCGCCTTAGCCAGGCGGCGGCGGCAGCTCATCATCGGTCGTGGCGATTCTCCGGGAGAGGCGCAGTTCAGGGGGGCAGGGCAACCGGAGGCGCGGTATGAGGCTTTACGGCTGGAGCTTCGCCATTATCGAACCTCAAGAACACGAGTGCGCACGAGCGCGTTCTGGGAGCCCGCGGATCTCGGCTACGAGGCCTTCATGAGTAAGTGTTGTCCTTGGTTTGTTTCTGTCTTCGTGGCGTACCAGAAAACCGTGACGGTGTACATAATTTCTAATCCTTGACGGGGCAGCTGCGGTGATCGTGTCCTCTGTCTCCAACAGAATTACGGTAGCTTGTGCAGCTTTGTCTGTTCAGCGCGTAGTTGAGTCTGGACATACAGCAGAGTTGATCGGGCGTCGCACACCAAGTTGTAGAAAATGCGTGGTGTTTTGCGTTGGAATCGGGCGAACGACCTGTCTCGTTGGCCGTGTGCACCAGTCGCTTCCCGAACGCGTGCGGACAGGCTGATTACTCTTGGTCTGCCTTGAAGAGTGATTACTTTTTCTTTATCGCTGCAGTGATACTGCACCCATGAAACGCACGTTCCCGCCACATACATCGATCCGTCTGTTCGCAAGATACCGATGTATCTACCTAGGCTTTCAATGGTTCCTTCGTTGAGACTACATATCTCGTCCTCTGTCTATGTGTACGTTCGAATCGTCGTTCATTCGTTTTCTCGCCGCTCAAAACACAGAATTATTTCGCGCACCACTGCAATCTTGGCGTGCCCAGTGGCACAAGGCCGTCGGGCTGCCGTGGTCGACTTCGTGTTCTAAAAGCCTACGTGCGGACTGATGAGGGTCGTGGCCGCGGGCTGATGGCATAAGATACCGAGACTCTCACGTAGTGCGACGTGAGTATGTACTGGTGTAGTGCCCAAGCGGAGGGAGCATGGGTGGGTCCTGTCGCGCGTTGGGTATCGTACACGGGACAGAGCAGCACGAGCACCAACAGCTAGCTAGCAGCAACCACACCTGGGTTGTGCAGTTTGGTGGGGGCGGACGAGAGGTCGTCAGCCTGCGGAGAGGGGAAGCTCATGCGTATCTACGCAAGTGATAATGTGACGTTGCCCCCTATTTAGCAACCTGCTCCTGTCGATCCTCTCGTCTCGTTTGTTCCCGCACACAGGACATGATGGAGTTTGTCGGCTGTACGCTCGAGCTGCACCTTGAGGCCCATGAGTCGGGAGGCTGGGATGCCCTGAACCCGTCTGGCACTTGGAGGATCTGGGGGGGGCATGAGACCCTTGTTTATCTGAGGAGGTGAGTAACCTTGGACATTTGAGTGCGGCTGGCGTGACCGCGGTAAGCCTGCCACGAGGTAGGCCTGCACAGAGGCTGAGATCCGCTCTTGAGCAATTCAGGCGGTCCTAGATTTAACTGGATGGCGAATACCGGGAAACTCGGTGCCGAACCCCCAATTCAGTAATATTAATACTTTGACGTCATTTCGTACACCAAAACTCGAGGTTGGACCTCGACCTGACCTTGAGTTTACGTAGCTATCGGCTCGTTCCGTGCCACCTTGAGTTCCTTTTCGAGAGCTAGCTATGCGTACAATAGAGGGATGGGCGAGGGGAGATGCATGCCACGATTCGCGACTTCGTGGAAGGCAAATTTACTATGTTCGCTTCGGTGGCAGTCTTGACTGTATCCGGGGTGCATGGGTTGATAGTGTGCCATCGTGAATCAGGCCAGCGTTCTAGCTCAAAATTTTCACGATAAACTTACGTCTAAGAAATATAGAACAATTTTCGGCACGCCCACGACGTTTCCCGCCGATATGCATGCACAGTGATTGCGCTCGCGTAAGGCGCATCTTGATGTATATCACGCCTCCATTGACCACGGGGTTGGCGGAATACTCTCCCCTGAAACCTTGAAGAAACTCCTGGCTGTCAAGACATACGAAAAAAACGAAAACGAGGTGTGTCTTCAAAATGAACGCTACGGCTGTATGCTTCAGCGCGCTTTGAAACATGTTGTCGGGCGTGGTCCTTTTTTTTTCTGTGCTTCTCCAATCTAAGCAAGCCCTCTCATGCGCACGCCTTGTTCTCCTTATCCGAAATGATACGTCCACACTATCTCCGGAGCAGCTTGTGTTTTTAGGAGACGATTGCGCAGCTCTCGCGAGATTCTACGACACCCCATAAACTAGTCTTCCTAACAATATTATTACGCACATCTTATCCCTAACCAATTTTTCCGCCGGCCTTTTCGTCGTGGCACCTCCTTTTCACTTGCCCGCCGCAGCCCCTCTCAAAACTCAAGAGGTTGTTCCAGAACTTCTTCGTACGAGTGACTTGAGAGAACCAGACGCTGCAGCCCTGCCTCTCGACTTTGACGCGGAGGCGTTTGGCAAGATTGGCATCTCGCCCAGTACGCGTGCCCCTACCTGTCCAATCGAGGTACGGTGCATGCAAGCCTGGGTGCCACTCATCTGTTAGGCATGTCCAGGCTTCGCCTGTGTGGGATTGCTATGCATATCTGATGAGGTTTCTCGCCGTGCTCGCCACCCCAGAGCACTAATTGGGATTTTAAAAGTACAGTCTAGCAAACACTCGCACTTTTTTTTCATGGTGTACATATGCAGCGGTCACATAATCTACTTTGGGTTTGTCGTCGCAATCTCTTTCATGTCTATACCCATGCTACCCATGAATACCCTGCAGGCACCCCACCTGGACCCTCACCCAGTGGTTTCCAATGCCGTCGTTGACCTTACTTTGATCAGCTGCACATCCGCTCACATTCCAATTCTGTCTGTTTCACTATTCGGTTCTCACCATTTGATTTCCTCAAACTTTCATATATGCCCGCTTTTGTGGCAGCCCCTTGCACGGGCGGCCGGTTCGGAGATGGCGCGAGCGATGACGACGAATATCTGGACGACGGCGCGGTGGCAATGGCTGTCGAGGCGGTCACGCCTTGCTTGATCTCGCTTCGCTGCCCGCATCATCAGGCGCGGGTATTCATGAATTATGTGTTTCCTTCCTGTTTTAACGCATCATGGGTGATAGGGCAGCGGTGTGATGGTGTGGCCTCGCGTGTTTAAGAAGGTGGTAAGGTACTGCAGGAGCAGGGAGACTGCGCGTGCCGCCGGATTATAGTATTAAGTAAATAGGACTTTTATCTTTGATAGCTCCGCCATTTTTTTTTTATCTTCGGTGAGATACTCACACCAGTGTTTACAGATATATGATGTTTGATGTTCTGTACACGTTCGCAGAATATATCCAAGTTTGTTGCATCATGGTTGGGTTTTTTATATGCGTACACCCCGTGGTAAAAGTCAGGCGCGGTTGTCGCCTGTATTCCGCCTGGTGGTATTGTTGTAGTCATATTTAGCGAGACTTTTTTGTTGTTCCTGTTTTCTTTCTGATGTGGCGCAGCGTGATGGTGCCCATCATGGACTCTTTGTGTGGGAGCCTGTGACATTCGCGGGGTGAGTCTTGAGCCCAATTTGCTGAGGTCATATCCGTACGTTCATGTCTTTGAAGGATTATGTAGGCCCGTTCTCTCTCTACGCCTCCTTGGGTATTGTTCTATGCTCGACTTCGCTCTACGCGAGGGGAGGGAGACAAACGTATGCGCGTTGTTCTCATGTCGTAGCTCCGTGAGGGGGGCGGGTGAGGAGTACGTTGCGCTTTCGCCTCTGCGTTTTTGTACGATTGACGATTTCAGAGGCCGACATGTGTGACTTGTCGTTTGTCGGCCGCACGATCTGCGATACAACTTGAAAATAAACGTTTTGAGCAACGTCATGCTCGTATCCCTAGTGAGGGCGTCGGCCCAGAAAAAAGTTGCTTACCCCACCCTTGGGCCAACGTCGCTGTGCGTACGTTGGCAGGGTCTGGGCCTACCTATTATAGTGGTACAGACGCGACGATGGCATGCCCATAACCAAGCCCAAGGTCGCTGTGCCTACGTAGCCATGGTCTGGACCTAGGCCAAGGTTCCTTGTATACCGAATCCTACCCAGTTTCGGACTGTGTCCAGGTTACCATTGACGTACGTTGGCAGGGTCTGGAACGAGGGCAACGTGCCTTTCGTGCCTAACCCTGCCCAGGTACTATACCTTGGCCAGGTTACCCAACCCCACTCATGTGATAATGGGGGGCGTACCCAAAAGGTCGCTCGTGCCGAACCCTGCCCAGGTACTTGACCTTGCCCAGGTTACCTAACCCTAGTCAACGCCTAATGGGGGGCGTACCGATAAAGTCCCCCCCCCCCCCCAACCTTGTGGCTTAGCCGAATGGCCACGGGTGCGACTCTGTGATGGCACAATTCTCACAAGCTGCTGCACACAGAAATTTGATACCCTCTTGCTCGGCGCTCCTTGCAGAGAACAAGACCCAACGTGCCACAACCATCATCATCAACACGCCACAACTGTTGTGTAGCAGCGATAATAATAGAGCAGTATTAGCACCGGACCTGGTGTGCGACGTGATTGAATACTGCTGCTGCTGTTGTTGGGGCTGCGACAGACATCCAGGTATGTGTTCATCATTATTTGTTTTTTTATCGGCGGCGGTCATCTGACTCAAGCGGCAACATGACCAGCCACGGCAAACAAACGGATCGGCAGGACGCCACGCACACAAGCTACATAGCTACATTACAGCTGTAGGTTGAGTGTGCAACGCTGTCAGCTGTGACCGTGACTCACCCTCCGCGCTGATGACATGAGGAAAGGTGTTCTCTGATGCGTGAGCGCCTCCCACGGCAGCAGCAGCAAGCAGCAGAGCATATCATCACCATCATCATCAGCCCAGCAGTCGGTCACTTTAGATCGATTCCCCCATCGTGCGTCCCCCTCTTTCCTTGTTACTGCTGCTGCTGCTGGATGAAACAGCTGCGTGTGTGCCTCTACGTGCGCGATGGGTGTGACGAAGCTGTGTGTGTGTGTAATACGTGTGTCTTGCTACTCTCTATTTTTGTGGTTTGTGTGTTGGCGTGCCCCCGTTCGCTGCCGAGCTGAAATGAAATCGGCACGATGCCGCGGCGGTTTGGATTTCGACCCACAGCGCTGTGCCTCGAAATTGATATGAGATCCAGCAGCCCGCCAAACGCTTATTTTGTGGTCTGGTGGATGTGTCAATCGTCTGTTTGGGGTGCTCGGCAGAGTGTACTGTCTACGGGGCCTCCGGGGGGTACGCGGATGAAATACGTTGATGGGCATGCTGCATGGCGATGGTGTTGCCTACCGCATGTCTCTCACTCTCTAATCAACCAAAGGTCATGAGTCAACCTTCTTTCTTTTTCGGCCTCTGACGGGCTACCGCACCCAAACACAATATATTGTATGGCCTGGTGTTGCTAGTGGGTATTGGCGTCTGAGCTGTATGTGCCGGGCCAATGGGGCGGCGAATACGATATATATAGCTAAGCTGGGACGTGGCCAACGGGGACGGGACAGCACGGCAGCGGGTAGTGTATAGCTGGGACGGTGGCCATCGGGGACCGGGACAGCAGGGGGTGTATTGCTGGGACAGCGCTTCAGGGCTGGGACAGCAGGATACGGGATATCTTTCAAGTGTAGACTACTTGTATGGCGGAGAGAAGCGGCGGAATAGGAAGAGATTCGCAAAAGGAGGATACTACAGTTGTGCGCATCAAGATGGAGGAGAGGTCGCGCAACGCAGCAGAGAAGCTACGAGCTGCCGAGTCGGAGGTGGAGAGGCTGGTCAAGGTGCTCAGAGCTGCGGAGGCTGCCGAGTATGAGAAGGAGAGACTTAGGCGGCAGCAACAACAACAACAACAGCAGCAGCGATGGAGTGCTCAATCGCAGCAGCAGCCATCGCAGGTACAGCAGTGTTCTCGTGGTGGTTTTGTCCGTCAGCAGAACCAACACTGCGTTCTCACTCAGAGCCACCAGGCAGCACCAGCAGTTGGCGCGGCAGCAACAGCAGCTGCCGCCAACCGGAGTTGGTGGGATATATGACTGCGGGAGCAACGCCGTGTATTTCCAGCAGGAATCACCCCCTCCGCCTGGTACGGTATACCATTGCACTCGGTGCGGCAGGAACGGCCACCACGGCGAAGAATGCGCCGCACCCCGCAGGTTCGAGGGTACGTGCGGCGCCTGTGGTCAGTACGGCCATATGTGGCGGAACTGCGCCGTGCATCTTCATGGCAGCAGCGGCGAGGATGACGGCCGTATCGTCCGCGGTGGCTGCTGGATGGGCGTCAATGGCGGCAGCAGCTGCATGGACATCGGTGGAAGCTCGGTCGTACAGCAGCAGGTGGTGGTAGAGAGCGAGTACCGCTCTGATTTTGTCGACCTGGTTCACGTTGGCGGCGAGGTGATGGCAGAGAGCGAGTACCGCTCTGATTTCATCGACATGGTTCACGCTGGCGGCGCTGTGGACGGTGATGATGACGAATGGTTTGGATGGAATGATTCTGTGGACATGGTTCACGCTGGTGGCAGTGTCTGCGATGATGTTTTCCCCGCTGCTGGTGCGGGGGAAATGGCCGGAGCGCCTGCGTTGGCGACTGGAGTGGCGGCATCGGCAGCAGCTCCAGCGGCGACGGCGGCGATCTCCGGCGGCAGTGTTTTCCCCGCGGCGGCGGCGGGGGGAACGGCCGGGGTCCCCGCGGTGGCGGCAGGAGCGACGGCATCGGCAACAGCTCCAGCGGCAACGGCGGCGACCTCTGGCGGCAGTGTCCCCCCCGCGACGGCGGCAGGGGGAATGACCCGAGTCCCCGCGGTGGCGGCAGGAGCGGCGGCATCGGCGGCAGCTCCAGCGGCGACGGCGGCGACCTACGGCGGCGGTAGTGTTGTCGCCGCGACGGCGGCGGGGGGAATTGCCGGGGTTCCTGCAGTGGCGGCAGGAGCGGCGGCATCGGCAGCAGCTCCAGAGGCGACGATGGCGACTTACGGCGGCGGTAGTGTTTCCCTCGCAGCGACGGCGGAGGAAGCGCCCGGAGGGCTCGCGGCGACAGCTGGAGTAGCGGCATCGGCGGCGGTTCCAGCGGCGACGGTTGCGGTGCCCGGCGACACTGTTATCTCCGCGACGGTGGCGGGGAGAACAACCGGAGCGCCCGCGTTGGTGCTTGGAGCGTCGGTATCGACGGCGGTTCCAGGGGGCGACGGCGGCGGCACCCGACGGTGTTGTTTCTCCCGCTGCGGCGGCGGGGAGAATGGCTGGAGAACCCGCGCAGGTGGCTACAATGGCGGCGTCGGCGGCTGGAGTGGCGACGTCGGTGACGGCACCACCCGCGACCGCGGCGATGGTACCGGCCGCCACCATGGCGACCGTCGGTGACGTTTCCCCCACCATATCGATTGGGGGGGCGGCCAGCAACGGAGAAGCGGTGGTCAACGGCATCGACGACGGCAGCGATGATGGCGGTTGGTGCGCTGGTGAGGTTGATGGCTGCTGGGATGACAGCGTCTGTGGCGAGAGGGGGGCGTCCACGCAACCTTTCGATCCCGGCACCGTGTGTTCGGGGGTGCGCGGCGCCAACTATCCCGGGGTGGACGACCTGGCTCCAGCAGCAGTAGCGGCAGCAGCAGCAGCAGCAGCAGCATCGGCAGCAGTAGCAACGACGAGGCAGAGGGGATGGATGTGGCCTGGTTTGGGGCACTGCTGCGCCCCTTCGACCCGGGGAAGCTGTGCCGGCTGAAGGCTGGGAGAGTGGGGCCGGTGATGGGGATGGACACCCCGTTCGACCGTGGAAAGATGTTGCGGGGGCAACGGCGGGCTTGTTCTCGACCGGAACAACGACAGGAGGATCTTGAAGCGGGGAAGGGAGTTCGGAAGACCGGGCGAGTCCAACAATGACGGCAAGCAGCGCGACTTCTGCTGTGGTCTTAAACTCGCCAAGGCACGTGATGTTTGTTTGCGTACTCTTCTTGTCATTTTTCTATTATTTGTTGTGTGCAGGATGTTGTTCTTGTGTTTTGATCTTCAGATACAATGCTGCACTTTTCATCGTTGTTTGAATGTCTGCGAATCACTTTTCCTATCGTTGGCGCATTCGCAGGTTTGGATTTGTTTTTGTTTTGTTCTGTAGAGATGCCCACCCGCGTTTTACCTTGCAGGGACACTAATTTCCACGGCCAAATGGCAGGGAATTTCCATGGCTGATTATTGTTGTTTTTCTGGGAGGCAAATGGAATGTTGCGGCCGGGGGGCTGTTGTTTGCCAGGAAAATATCTCAAATGGCGGTGGTAGTATAATTTCTGCGTACGGTTTGTTCCACTTTGGTTTTTCCTTCTTTGTTGGGATAACATTCTCTTATGTATGGTAGTTACCGCTATGTTTTTCTGGTGGTGCTGGATATTCGTAGGCGTTGGCTTGGCGTGCGACGTGCTGGGTAAAGACGTTGGGGGGCACGCACCGTTTCTCTGTCCCTCCGATGTACCGTACCCGGCGAGCCAATTCTTGCGGAGTAGCAATTTTCCTTCTCAAGTAGGCCTGTACGGCAGACTGGTATGTGCTGGACGTGTGACGCCTTTTCTTTGATATGTTTTGTTTTCATGGTTGGGTTTGGAGTTGATGAAGTTGGATGCAGAATTGGCATGCTGGATTATTTTGCGGAATCACGCCTGATTGTTGCACTGCTGTCGGAAATCATGGGGGGCGGAATGTGATACCATGCTGTCCGCCGCAGCACAACAAGCAGTGTTTCTGACATCGGGTGGTAGTTCATGTTGAGATTTTTCGTGTTTTCCCTGGGGATTTTTTATGGAATTGATGTTGGCTAATGGGATTTGGGTAGTTCATGTTTGGATCGTTTTCCCCGTTTTACCTGCGGAGGTGACATGGAATTGATTATTGAATGGGACTTTCGTTGCGTTTATATGAGATGTCCCAGCAGGGGGGATGCGGGATTGTTGATTGTCTGTTTTGGATTTGTTGGTTCTTCATGTTTGTCTCGGACTTGTTTGTTTGGTTTCTTCGTGTTTGGGATGGATGTTACAGCAGGGGGGCTGTTGGACTGGTATGTTTGTCAAGGTATTGGGTATTGGAGGAAGGATTTGGCATGTTCTCGTAAGTTATGGTTGAAGCCTTTGTGCTTCCGAAGGTTATTTGAGCTGGTCAATGAGTTGAAACATGAATGTTTATCTAAGGAATTTGTTCTGAGTAAGTCAGGACGTTGGACACATTTTTCCGGAGTTACCCGTCCCCGTTCTGACGTGATTCTGATGTAATGTGTATCTTTGCTGGGTATTTTTCCAAGGGTATTTGTTTGTGTTTCGACTTCTTGAGAATTTGGTAAAGCATTTTTCTCAAGAGGGTGAATTGTTTATTGACAGACCTTTTAGGAGATAGTAATTCGATATCATCAGAAGATTTGAAAGATTTCGTAGAGCATGTTTTATTGGGAGATCGACAGATTTCGTAGAACATTGTTTTATTGGGAAATTGTTTGAATTGGAATGAATGGTGTATGATTTCCGTGTGGATGCGTAGTTTGATTTATCGCCGTTTTAACTGGCAATGATAGTCGTGACGAGGATTTCGTAGATCGTATCTCGTACCGAGCAGGGGGGCTGTTTGGGGTGCTCGGCAGAGTATACTGTCTACGGGGCCTCCGGGGGGTACGCGGATGAAATGTGTTGATGGGCATGCTGCATGGCGATGGTGTTGCCTACCCCATGTCTTTCACTCTCTAATCAACCAAAGGTCTTGAGTCAACCTTCTTTCTCTTTCGGCCTCTGACCGGCTACCGCACCCAAACTTCGTATGTATTTCGATATATAAAAATTCGAATCCTTCGTTGGTAGACTATATCTCTTGAATTGTAGTTGCATGGAAATCAACTTCACCCTGTGTTCGCCCAAGAACAGTTTTTTTTTCCCAAAGGCGGAGTTTCTTGCTGCCGTTAGGTTTAGTAAATCCAAACGACCCTGATCAAAGCCACAGCGCTGTGGGCCGAAATCGTAGGCGGGGTGAGGCCAAACCATTTGGATTATGATATCGCGTGGATGCCGACGTTGGACGCTTTGCACAGCGGTATTGAAATTGGAATGGGGTAGACAGGATAGGGTTTATGTTTACGGGCTCTGCTGGCTGATGACAACATGCTCACCAGCCTCTACAAATCAAAACACAAACCGGCCGTGCACAACTATAGGAAGGTTTGTTCGTCGAAGCAGATAGAATAAACTGGTGTTTATTTTGTAACAGTCGAAATAGAATTTGGCTTCATTTTCTACCGGAAACCCAGGGTCACGGTGTTTGGAATTATTAGTCTATAGTTGGGGGTGTCATTCCGTGATCGAGTCCACGCAGGGGCTGTAGCAAAGTCGGGTAACGTGTGACAGCTACAGAGCGCGTGAAGCAACGGAAGGACAGCAGCAGCCGCCTAACGCAGTAGCGGCGGCAGTTTAGAAAAGGGCGGGACGCTTGGTGCACGTTTCGCAGGCTGACGGAGAAGCCCAAGTTCCTAGGGCAACGTGCCGGGGACCTTCATGTGTGGGAGTTGATAGACTTCGTAGCCTGGTGTTTCGAGTCTGAGGGTAATCTAGCGAGTACAATATCCGGAAAACTCACGGCTGTACAACATTTTCATAGGCTGGAAGCTTCTGTCGAGCTAGACTTGTCGTCTCCGACGTTGAAATGTGCGCTAAGGGGGATTGCGAGGAACCACGTGGCTGTGGGGACGGTACGCCGTGTGCGCCTGCCTGTGTCTTGGCGTATGCTGCTGGACGGGGAAAGCGCAAGCCAGAACTGGGGGGAAGGGGGCAGTGATGTGGCTGTGTCTGTGCTTGTCCTATCTCTTTATCACACGGTCTGATGAGGTGTTCGCGAATGATGCGGGCAGGGTGCATGAGGCACACTGTCTTACGAGGGCGGACGTAGCATTGTTTGCTGGCGAGACGCAATTAGTCTTTAGTCACTATCGTAGAGCAGACCGTGTCGAAATGAGGTTTAGAGGGCACAAGGCCGATCAAGAGCAGAAAGGAAACATACGGGTTCGTACGCGAGACGAAGTCACCGGACCGCAGTCAGGTGTGAGAGCACGCGGCGGCGCGGTGGCTCTTGTGGTGGAGCTGTTATCGTGTCATGCGACGTTGCCTGACTCCGCACTGTTGGCTTCGTACCGTAGTGGAAGAGCAGTGAGAGTAGTGAGGTATACTGCTGCCCTCCGTGCAGTCAGAGAAGTGGTAGCGAAGTCGGGGCGTAACCCCCAGGAGTACGCGTTGCACTCGTTGCGAATTGGAGGCGCGACGGCTCTTGCATCGGGCGGAGACATCGCAGAACGAGTGATTCAGAGAGAAGGAAAGTGGAGGTCGGATGCATACAAGCCGTACGCGCGAAACAATGTAGAGGATTCGCGGCGAGTGTCACGGAAACTTACAGACGGCAGTAGGATCGTATCGAGACAGCCGGGGGAGGGGACCGTCTGGGGGAACGCATAGTTGAGTTATTCGATAGTCGTCCAGAAACTGACCTCGATGTGGGTGTTGTAGAATGGTGTGTACCATTTGAGGACTTGGTCAGTTTTGGGACTCCTGCGTTTGCAGTCGTAGTCCCCCGGCTAGTATTTGTGGGGAGAGAGATGGATTTGTAAGAGTTGACGCCGGCCTTTGCAGCTAACGCGGCCGGAGAGACGATGAGCGTTTCGTGCGTCTCTCTCCCCAACACGTAGCCTAGAAACCGAAGAAATAATGAAGCAATTCGAAAGAAAACAAAATAAAAGGAAGGTTTGTTCGTCGAAGCACATAGAATAAACTGGTGTTTATTTTGTAACAGTCGAATTAGAATTTGGCTTCATTTTCTACCGGAAACCCAGGGTCACGGTGTTTGGAATTATTAGTCTATAGTTGGGGGTGTCATTCCGTGATCGAGTCCACGCAGGGGCTGTAGCAAAGTCGGGTAACGTGTGACAGCTACAGAGCGCGTGAAGCAACGGAAGGACAGCAGCAGCCGCCTAACGCAGTAGCGGCGGCATTTTAGAAAATCCCGCCCTCCCATCCCTTTTCTTTCGAAGGTGGGGGCATAAGTTCGGGAATATTCGGTATCTAGTCAGGTGTTGTAGAATGGTGTGTACCATTTGAGGACTTGGTCAATTTTGGGACTCCTGCGTTTGCAGTCGTAGTCCCCCGGCTAGTATTTGTGGGGAGAGAGATGGGATTTGTAAGAGTTGACGCCGGCCTTTGCAGCTAACGCGGCCGGAGAGACGATGAGCGTTTCGTGCGTCTCTCTCCCCAACACGTAGCCTAGAAACCGAAGAAATAATGAAGCAATTCGAAAGAAAACAAAATAAAATAGCTATATTTCTGTTCGCGATGGAGACTGCGATGACCAAACCACCAACGATCGAGTTGTTTGATGGCAGTAGAGGACCAACTGGCATCTGTGTAGAGGGGAGCTTGCTTGTGTTGCAAAGATGCGCGGCGAGGTGGAGGTTGCTTCGCTCTTGAGGAAGCAGGGCATCAACGAACGGGCTACCAGAGAGAGGTTGAGTCGGTCAAACCTCTATGGATCTCTTCTGTTCCGCTCCATCACGTGCGAGGGTTCTTCCCCGACAGACTCGAGGTGGCTTGTTTGTGTACACCACGCACGGGTGATATTGCCGCATCGCTGAACACTTCAAAGCTCTAAGCTCTCGCGGCGGGTCTCGCAACAGCTACGTTCGTTGCTGCTGTTGTTGTTGTTGGTTGCTCTTTTTTTATATATTGTCTGCACTTTCCCGGAAATCATAATTATTATCTTGCCGTTTGTGTAGCCGAATTAAATTTGGCTCTGGTTTTCTGATACGATGGTTGGGAATGCATGGCACACCCGTCCAATTTGCCTGAAGTTTCCCGGCGTGCAGGCAAGAAGACCTCCTGAAGAACAAGCGAAAAGGCCCATCAGCCCCACCCAGCACACACAAAGGAAGGGCTGATGCAGAGCCTCTCCGAACGGTCTGGTTTTGCACCCTGCTTCTTGTACTCCCGCTCGAAGTCTGTCTGTGTCTGTGTTTGTTTGTCGGTCTCAGTCTGTGATTCTTGTGACACCACATATGCATAGATTCGTTGAGCGGCGAGCGGAACAACAAAAATCGTGACCGTCATAATAAAAAAAAACAGCCGGGCCATTTTTGTCACATTTAGAAACGCAAGATTGCCACAGTATGGTAACAACTGATCCACAGGTTGGTGTAGTGGTAACGCGTGGAACTTTCAGCCTAGCGACGTCGATTCGAATCCCTTTGTGCCCTTGTGTTTTTTCATCTTGATAGAAAATGGGGCATTCAGGTCGCAGGTGATCAGTCTCTCCACTTGCCATCCAAAAACCCAAAAAATAACTAATAATTAATTTAAAAACACCTATATATATATTATGTACTCCCCAAACCCATAAACAATTAATTTAATCAAACACCCCTACATTAATATTTATTAGTGGCATGTCTCTGTCTGAAGAAAACAACTCTCACATCTACACCACCGCCAGCTCCAACACAAGTAGCTATTGCCCAAAGGATCCTACGCGCCACTGCTGTACCATTCAAGTAGCTATTGCCCAAAGGATCCTACGCGCCACTGCTGTACCATTCTATCGCTGCTGTACTTACAGCCATGGCGTGTTGGGGGTGCTCGAGCTACATATAGTGCTGTTGGATGTTAGATTGTTGGTGTCATCTGACAGCAGATTGATGGACAAAGTACCAAAAAAAGAATGTGTGTGCGTGTTGGTGTTGTATAGCAAGCGGTTGTTGATGTGTGCTGTCACATACACACATCATCTCTCATCAGTTCTCCCCCACAACCAAGTCAGCTACTGCTCTACAAGCTCATGCACTCCTGCCGTAGTACTCTATTGGTGCTGTGAGGCAATCACGGCGTCTTGGAGATGCTCGAGACTGTACTTCAACTGAGGCTACACAGGCCGGCATGAAATTCTCTTGGAAAATTCCAGAAGGGTTTTGCGGGGAAATTGCTCCCAGTTTGGTAGGTAAGAAAAAATTGGTGGGCAAGGTAGACAATTCCTTGTTAAATGTATACTGGTATGGTCTAAGCAGCAGCAGTGCTGTACAGCAGTTGTACAGCAATTGCCTACACAGCACGGTACGGCACAGCCAGCCGCGTATGTATGTATGTCTGCGTCTTCATGATACCACTGCACAACGCGTCGGAGAGAACGACAGTCCAGGAGATATATGTACACTGGGTGAGGTCTGTCAGCAGTAGTTGCGGTCAGGACATACAAAAATCCATGTGGTCTAAGAAGCAGCAGTACACACGTAGGCACTGTGCTCCATGTGCAGGGTAGGCTACTTCGACCTTGGCAGGGTGGTGACCTTGAAGGGCGGGCCGATTTTATGGTCCCAGCCTGGCAAAAACAACCATATATATAAAGGGTACACAACCCTCGGACAGACCCGACAGGGTCCCCAGGGGGGCACCGTGCAAGGGGGGGGGGCTGGCAATGGTAACCTCTGCGCAGGGTTAAGCCGAGGCTTCACTGAGCATCTAATCTAGCTGTATGAGCATACTAGGGTTAAGGATTGGCCCCCCGCCCCCCAATGGGACTGGGCGCCAACATCCAGGACGGATGGTGGTGAGTGTCCGGGAGGACGGAAAGAAGACGAATAAGGGGAGAGTTTTTGTAGGGGCGGGAAGAAGGGACGGTTATGTACATAATGATGGAGAAGGCCGACGAGGAAGGTACGAAGAGAGGAAATTGCACCCCACGTTGGAAGTCGGTGTGAAAACCGCCGCAAGGAAGGAGTGCGGAGGGAATAAAAAAAAACGGAGACGTCGACGTTTGCGTCGTGGAACGATCCTTCCTTATAACGCAGGTACTCACCAATGCAAGACGGGGAGGTAAAATACCCATCGTGAAGGTCATAACTGCATATGACTCATGCGCGGAGAAGTTACCACGGAGACTTATCAACAAGAAGTTTGAAGGCCGACTGAGAAGGTTTGAAGACACCAACACTTAAGCGACGATGGCAAGCGCAACGGCAAAACTTCAGAAGAAGAATAATGCATACCGTATATGACACAAGATGACACACCCCCTTGGCCGATTTTCAAAGCTCAATTTCTCAACAGCAGGAAGAGTCACAGCGCCGAAAACGGCGGCGTTGGAACCGTCTCGTCGAGAGCTGTTCGAAAACGTATTGCTTCGTTTATGCATCCTCTTCGTCGTGGAGTAATCGAGCTTTGAAAATCGGTCCAGGGGGTGTGTTATCTTGTGTCATATACGGTATATATAACGAAAAGGCCGGATGGCGACCTATGGCTCTCTCGGAATGAAGGGATTCCCACTCTTTTTCCAACAAGTAAACCACAAGTATCGAGGTGGTATATTCAACGGGTCGGACGCCCGAGAACCAGGAACTGGTGACAAACGTCACAAATTTTCGAGGGTGGCCGATAATAATAGGGTGTTTGCGGTTTGGTGTTTCGATTCGAACTCAGAAGTGCGGAAGACGTCCGGCGTGAGATACAAATAAATACAAAGTGAAATACAGGTTGTTACCGTCTTCTACTTTTTCAAATTTTCTCATCTTGCCCTTTTTTTTTGTCCCCATACAGATATTCACGTATGGAACATACATCTCGTTGTCGCCCGTCCGTCCGTGTACAGGTAGGTCTACCAAAGATGAAATGTATAGACCCGACGCAGTGGAACGTATGTATATATTCAGAAACGGAATATATATGTCGAGAAAATGCCCTTACAAAGATCAAGAAGGTGGGCATTATCAAGTTGGAGCTTTCCTGCGTCTCCGGGGGAAATCGTAAAAAAAAAAAAGGCGCAACATGGACTTCGTAAAGATCCACCGGTCTCCGGCGGTGGCAAAGAAAAATAAATGCCAACCTGAAATTGAAACTTCGTGTTATGTAGTTTGAAAAAACAATACTAACAAATAAACTCGTCAAGTGGGAAAAACTGGAAAACTGCCTCCACTGTTCTGTTGTTGCAGGCAGACGTTTGCTCCCACAACCCGAGAATCCGACTGTTGTATATGGACCCACAAGACTCCAATCGACACACAAGCACCGGTAGGAGAGTGTGCGCGGAAGCTGCCGTGACGACACAAGTACCTCGACACTCCCATCACGACTTCTATATACAGTCGTACCGCAGTAGTATATACGATGTGGAAGATCCCCGAGGAGAGCCTTTGCGCGGCAACCACTACAGAGAGAGCAGGAGCTCTGCGTGTACCTGTTGGTGGACATGTGGCAGGCGCACGACACGCGAACGGATGTTTGCATCGCATAGTTATAATAGTAGTATGGCTCGCCGTCGCAGGAGGTATCCCATCCAGTCATGGTCGTTGCCTGCCGTAATAAGCGGACGTCGTTCGGCGTCTGGTCCACACTGACTGCTGTCAAGCAAAAACAGTGATCGAGCTATCTACATATATATATATATATATGTAGGCATGCACGCAATTTGTTTCTCTCGTTGTTGCAGGAAAACTTGCTGCATTCTGTTGGATGTACTCACAGCATTGACAGATTATTGCAACCGAGGAATGCTCCTAGAAGATGGAGCGGGGAATGGTGGGGGTTCCGCAGTTGTAATAAATTGGGGGAATGGTGGTACCATCTTTGCCACATATTCTTGATTTCTGGGTATGCGTGTCTGCAACAGTGTTGGCCACGTGCCCTTGATGAATTCATCTTCCTTTTTCCCGGCTATCACGCCCTGGGCTATCACGCCCGTGTCCATACTACCTATCCACCAGCCATCACGCTGCCAGGCTGTCACGCCTCTAGGCTATCACGCCATCACAACAGCTATCACAGCACCAGCGTCAACACATCAGAGCTATCACGCTCCGGAACATCACAGATGCGGCGGGTTACCACACCCGCGGGCAGTTTACTGTATTTTATCGTTGCCGGCAAACTCGCCGCGCGGTTCTTTTATTTTTGCCGTCTACAACTGCGCCGGGCGCACCAAGCCACCCAGCATATTCCATGAAGAACCCGAGAATTTCACTGCTGTATCCCGACGTACAACACTCCCATCGACACACCAGCACGGACGGGTAGGAGGAGTGGGTGGTGCGTGGAAGATGCCGTCACAGCACAGCCAACTCCACAATCCTTCGACTATGTACAGTCAACTGGGAAAACTTAGACTTCGCGTTCCGAACTGGACTTCGCGTTGAAGAACGGTCCCGAACCGACACGAAACTGTCGATTTGATTCCGAAAACCAAATCGAACACGTCACGGCCTGCGACACCAAACGATCAATCGCCCCAAAAACGTTTCCTCATCGGACGCCGCTCCAAACGGGCACAGGTAAGCCCTACACTGGTGTGTGCATGCTGTAGTACATGGTTGACGTGTTGCCGTTGGTTTGGCGTCTGTAGGCAGCACCTCGGCCTCATACCAACAAGCCGACATTTTTTTGCGGATGGATGGTCCTTGCATCATCGTCATCATCATCATCACATACAGTCTTTCTGTGTGTGTTTATATTATTCCTTAATACATCATGGATGGCCGGACTGCTAAACAAATAGCCACCACCAGCTCCGCCAGCCACCAACACACCCAACACACACGGAGAGAGACTCAAACACACAACACGACGGAACTTGTCACTACCCCTCACATGACACATGTCCCAACTCAGCTACACGTGGCACGTGGTTGGGTGGATCAGTGGGAAGAAGCCGGCAGTAGGACCGAGGGCAGCAAGCGGGGTATGCAGCAAAATTGCAAAAAATCACGCAGGAAGGACAGCTCACCAAGAAAGAGTCACCGCCAGCTCCGCCAGCCGCCAACACGCCCAACACACACGGAGAGAGGGTCAACACGCAACACGACGGACCTTGTCGTTAGCCCTAATGTAACCCACGTCCCAACTGAGACGCGTTTGGGTAGATCAGAAGGGAGATGCAGGCAGTACGGATGGGTACGAAGGCCTGCAGACGGCGAATCAAAAATCACACAGAGGAGCGCAGATGGCAAGGATTGTTTTTTTTTAAGGAGGCACAGCTGTTCGCCACACGAACGTGTACCATCCCAGCAGCAGGTTAACGATGTACCACACACTACAGACATACCACAGACTGTCAAGATCTTCATCAACAAACACCTGCCAGTGTTATTGATTGGTGGCCCTGCCGGTACCCGCTCTCTCGGTATGTATGTGTGTCCGTCTGCCCACTGTTTTTGTTTTTTTTCTCTTCATGTCTGCTGTGTACAACTACGCTACATCTTGTTGGTGCCGCTTGCTGCTGCTCTGCCCCGCTTCAGTCACAAGCGAGCCTTGCTTGGGAGACACGTGAGTTTTCAGCATATATTCCTACCGGATATGGTACAACAGTGTAATAGCTCGGTGGCCTCTGCTATGACACCCCCTCGAGGTCCCAGGTCATGTGTGTTCAGCCGCATTCAGGCTGAGGGGTATCCATCCTTCAGCCCACGAGCAGGAGTACCGACGTTGCACAAGTTAACACACACACACCCTGGACCGGTTTTCAAAGCTCGATTACTCCACGACCAAGACCGGTTCAGACGGTGATATATATCATGCAACCTCCTTGCACACGGTAGTGCTTGCACTCACTCACTGCTGTATAGACTTCAACACATCCCATTCGACTGGTGCTGCTGTGGGTTCAGTATTTTTTGTACCTATCTCGGGAACACCGGTTACCGCGATGATGACCACCACCGCCAAGCTCAACCAACAATGTTGTTACCCTGCAGCACCGGCGGTGGTTTATGCCGTTGTTCTCGATAGGTGATATAACTGCTAAATTTACCTACGTGTCACCATCATGTGAGGGGGACTGTCGCCAAAATGGTAGGACGAATACACACAACTAGGGTTAAGGATTGGCCCCCCGCCCCCCAATGGGCCTGGGGGCCAACATCCCGGCCCGATGGTGGTGAGTGTCCGTGGGGAAGCAAAGAAGAAGAAGAAGGGTAGAGGATTTGTAGGGGGAAGAAGTGGAGAGGTAAGGAATTTGTGAAGAATTTTCGGCACTCGACGAGCGCGCGGTCCTGCGGAGGGGGAAGGGATGTGTGAGTCCATAGTCTGGTCTATCTATCGGAAATTGTAAAGCCGAAAAACCGAAGTACACATTATGCACATTATGATGGAGATTGCCGACAAGAAAGGTACGAAGAGAGGAAATTGCACCCCACGTTCGAAGTTGGTGTGAGAAGTGCCGGAAGGAAGGAGTGCGAAGGGAAGAAAAGAAAAAAGAGACGTCGATGTTTGCGTCGTGGAACGACCTTCTGTATGACGCAGGTATTCACGAATGCAAGACGGGGAGGTAAAATACCCATCATGAAGGTCGAAGCGTAGGACATAACTACATATAACCCGTGCGCGGAGAAGTTACCACGGAGGCTCATGAAGAAGAGTTTCAAGGCCGGCTGCGAAAGTTTGAAGACACAAACATGTAATTAAGGGACGATGGCAAGCGCAACGGAAAAAGTGCACAAGAAGAAAAATGCATACAAAAAAAGAAAATGCCGGATGCCGACCTATGGCTGTCTTGGAATGGAGGGATTCCCAGAATTTCCAAGAGGCAATCCAGAAGTATGGAGCCGACGACGATGAAGGACACACATGTGGTACGCGAAGAGGTACAGGGGAAGGAAACGCAAGGGGAAAAAATTGGTACTTGAACGCAGTCCTTCCTCAAAACGCAGGTACCTACACTACAGTAGAAATGCAAGACCCGGAGGTAAAATACCCATTGTGAAAGTCAAAGCGAAGGTCATAACTGGACATGATTCACGCGCGGAGAAGCTGACACGGAGACTTATCAGGGAGGAGTCGGAAGGCCGGCTAAGAAGATTGAAGACATACGCGCTTAAGCACCGATGGTAATCGTAACGGCAAACATGACGAGGGGAACTATGCAAATTGAAATGAAAAGGTCGGATGCCGACCTATGGCTCTCTCGGAATGAAGGGAAGGGATTCCCACAATTTCCAACAAGTAATGCACAAGTATCGAGGAGGCCGACGACGAGGACTCACCCAGTTGCGACACGCAAAGAAGGATAGGGGAAGGAAACGCAAGGGGGGAAAAGTAGGACTTGAACGCTCCTCTATATAACACACGTACTCACCAATGCAAGACGGGGTGAAATACCCATCGTGAAAGTCAAAGCGCAGGTCATAACTACATGTGACTCAAGCGCAGAAAAAGTGACACGGAGACTCATGAGGAAGAAGTTTGAAGGTCGGTCGAGAAGGTCTGAAAACACAAACGCCCAAGCGACGATGGAAATTGTAACGGCAAGACTCGACAAGGAGAAGAATGCATAAAAAACATATAAAGGCCGGATGCCGACGTATGGTTCTCTCAGAATGAAGGGACTCCCTTTATCTGCAACAGGTAATCCACAAGTATGGAGGAGTCCGACGCCGATGAAACGGCACACATGTAGTACGTAATGAAAGATAGAGAAAGGCAGCGAAGGGGGGAAACAAGTCGGACTTGAACCCAATCCTTCTTGATAACGCAGGTCCGCAGAAATGCAAGACGGGGTGATAAAAGACCCATCGTGGAAGCGAAAGAAAAGGTAATAACCGCATATTACTCATGTGCGGAAAAGGACACACGGAGACTTATCAAGGAAAAGTTTGAAAGCCGGACAAGATGGTTGAATGCACCACGACGCAAGTGACGATGGAGGTCTCAACCGCAAAAGTGCAAAAGAGGGAAAGAGGGAAAGAGGCCGAAAAACAATTCCCCCCGTGGATCGTGACCGGTAGGTCAAAACGATAGAGACAGAATGGTAGAAAATAATGCCGGCAAACGGAAGACATACAACCAGG
The DNA here is from genome assembly GCA_000310025.1 of Ectocarpus siliculosus. NCBI lineage: Eukaryota > Phaeophyceae > Ectocarpales > Ectocarpaceae > Ectocarpus > Ectocarpus siliculosus. The sequence continues at coordinate 80,548 of FN648629.1, read as the reverse complement.
TCCCGAGATCCCCGACCAAGGAAAACGTTGTTGAGAAAATGGGGAATGGTGCATACAAGAGCGCATAATGGAATGCAGGCTATGTACCTCTCGCAAGGCATTTGGTGTAACCCCCAAGCACGAAAACGCACACCGCGGCCGGTGGAAGGGGAAAGTCAGGGTCGCAGATTCAGTTGTCGTCTCCGCCGCTGCTGTCGTTGCTGTCGTCGCTGTTGTCGCTGTCGTCGTCGTCGTCGATGTTGTCGCTGCTGACAAGGGCATCGTCGTTGCTGGCGTCGTCGCTGCTACTGTCATCACTGGCGGTGTCGTCGTCGACAGGCAGGCGACGACGACGCTTCGGGGATCGCCCGGAAGACGAGGGGGAAGAGGCATTGGTGTTGGGGGTGGTCGGTCCGGACGAAGAAGAACCCGACAGGTCAATGGTGTCGGACGCAGCCGGCTGAAGCTGTTGTGCACGTGTGACGATGTCCATGTTGGCCGTAAGGGCGACCACATGGTACCCCCACCTGGTCTGGTTAGACCACCGTTTCTTTTCAACGGTGGCAAGAAACCTAGTGTCAAGTATATACGAAGCTCTGGTCTTCTGGTAGTCACCGTCGAAACCGACGAACGTGTCTCCGTCACACATGAGTACTTCTTCAAGCACCTGCAGTGGCGATTGAGCAAAGAAGGGAAGGAACAATACGGTAAGGTTGATTTCAAATAACGCTGTGGCGAAAGGCAAGGCGGAGGGATGGGACCCGGATGGCACGATGCACACGAAGCAGATTATGTGCGGATCGTTTGGTGGGAGAGAAAAAAAGGGTATGGTAAGAGATGCGGTATGTAGGCCCGCCACACATCCAGAAACCGAAATACGTGAAGTGGGAAAAATAGAAGACCCTGTCGCTATTTTTGCAGGCAGGCTTCTTCAACGACTTGAGGACCACTTGGCTGTATGTGGACCTACGAGACTCCAATCGACACCCCAGGACCGGTAGGAGTGTGTGGAAATTGTCCATACCGCACCAGTCGTCACTCCCACCACTCCAACTTATTGCAGTACAACAGTGGTACGATGCGGAGGATGTTCCGAGGAGTCCTGCACTTCGCGCGGCAACCACAAAATGGCAAGAACGTGGAGAAATGAACTCACCGGGGTACCGATACATAGGGGGAGGTGGGACCCCCTTGGGGGATTTTTCGGCAATGGGGGGGGGGGGTCATTTGCAAGGTCGAGCCCCTGGAGAGTCCGTTGGGTTGTCCAACCTCCGTCCCTTCACCATCCTTGGCAACCCCTGACAGAAAAACGGTTTGGCAAACTCATTGCCTACGATGTGCTTGCCAAGGTCGTTCGCGTACGTGAGATTGGCAAGGCTAGTTATAGCCAGCGTGCAATTGGCGATTGGCAAGGTCGTTTTCGAACTTGAGATTGGCAAGGCTAGTTCGGGAACGTGCGATTGGCAAGGCTCATTGCCTACGATGTGTTTGGCAAGGCTAGTTCGCGAGCGTGAGATTGCCAAGGTGCTCTGAGCACTTCGACTGGCAGGCTCGGTGAATGTACGAGATAGTTAGCCAGTCACGTTCGCTAAGGCCGACAACGCGAAGGTCGTACCCGCCCCCGCCCCCGGCACACCCGTGGCCATTGTGCCCTTGCACAGGGTCCCGTCCCAGAACACCCTGTGGCCCGTAAGCATGTGGCCAGTTTAATAAGGTCCATGCACTGGTACCCTGTACATGATCATAGGTCCCTACCCTGTACATGATTAAGGGTAGAAACCTGGCCAAGGTTCTTACCCTCGACCTTGCACATGTGGTTGTGATCACTCGACCCTGTGGGGCTGTAAGAATGTGGCCACTTAATAAGGTCGATGCAGTCGAACCCTGTCCACGATCACGGGGCGTACCCTGTGCATGGTTATGGGTAGAACGTTGTCCAAGGTTCTTACCCTCGACCCTGTGGGGCTGTAAGAATGTGGCCACCTAAATAAGGTCGATGCAGTCGAACCCTGTCCATGATCACGGGGCGTACCCTGTGCATGGTTATGGGTAGAACGTTGTCCAAGGTTCTTACCCTCGACCTTGCACATGTTCGTCATCACTCGACCCTGTGGGGCTGTAAGAATGTGGCCACCTTAATAAGGTCGATGCAGTCGAACCCTGTCCATGTGATCACGGGGCCTACCCTGCACATGGTTATGGGTAGAACGTTGTGCAAGGTTCCTACCCTCGACCTTGCACATGTTCGTCATCACTCGACCCTGTGGGGCTGTAAGAATGTGGCCACCTTAATAAGGTCGATGCCGTCGAACCCTGTCCATGATCACGGGTCCTACCCTGCACATGGTTATGGGTAGAACCCTGGCCAAGGTTCCTACCCTCGACCTTGCACATGTTTGTCATCACTCAACCCTGTGGGGCCGTAACAATGTGGCCACCTTAATAAGGTCGATGCAGTCGAACCCTGTACATTGGTCATGAATAAAACCCTGGACAGCGTCACGCTGAAGAAGACTTTGGTCGACCCTGAATCATCACAGTCCACCCGTCGCATACATCCCCCACGGTACGAAACATACATTTTATGCAGAGCTATACGTTGCAGTATGCGAATCAACCCAGCCATTCCTATGTACGACTACGTACGAACTTAGCACACGCCATAGGGGCCAGTGGCTGACAATACAAATGCGTGTAGAAAGGTTCAACGTAACCCTAACCCTAACCCTAACCCTACAGAAAATAAATTCTCCGCCCTTTTGTCGGGTGCACCCCCGCGGCTCATACCACGGAAAAAACACATGGACCTTGCGCGTTAGCCTCGCCACATACCTTGAACCTTCACTATGTAAGGGTGATACACCAAGGCAGAGAGCGTTACCCAAAGCCCATCTCACAGGCCAATGTGACAAGGTCCGCTCCCCCTCTTCGCCCCAAAAGGACGCCACACAACCATCTCGTATTGTATCAGCTGTGAGAGTCCCCCGACCTTTCCTCACGTATATCATTATTTGCAGCCCTGAAACTGCATGACCAACTACCAACGCCGAAAGCGCCCGCGTACCACACCCATCAAGCATGCAACTAGCCGGCAACCCCTTCCCAACAAATTCAGCCGTACGTACACAGGTGGCCCAGGTGCACTACGGTATGCACCATTGTACAATGCCGAAAAAAAAGCACTCTATTTTCAGTTAATACAACGTCTCAGGTTGCTGACCCCGGTGGCATAACCTGGCCGGGTCAGGTAAGCACACACAGCATAACCTCGTGGGTTAGAGAAAGCCTTGGCTCACAACGTCGCCACATTGTGCCCTCTCATCATGCAACGTTGTTCTGCCCCTCGGGACAAACGTTCGCAGCCGAATAACAAGTACCAGGTTTGCGTTCTTTCGTATTAATTCGTCGGTCGTTAACCCGTTAGCGCGTAGTTGCACCTATGCAGGTTCCCGTGCGTCAACACCGTGGTGAGCGCGTGACACCCCGGCAAAAAACAAACTATACAATAGTAGCCTATTCTGCAGACACAAATAAACGACGCCTCAAACCAAGGTCCCAGCAACCACAATCGTGGCCCGTGCTTCGTTTAGGGCACGCACGACGCAAAAAAGATTGTACGTGTACCGCGAGATAATTACGGCGGAACGAGGGCGGACAAGATGGCCGCGGCTTCCCGAACAAAGAACCGTGATGACGTACAAAAAAAATAATATGCATACCTAGCCCCACACAGCCATGAGCGGCTCCACACAAGTTTTTCGACCGGCTCACCACTTCTCGACCTCCCGCACACACAAGCAATTGCACCAAGGAAGCCAAGAGAAGAACAAAAGTTAATTTTACCAAAGTCGGTACGAGTGAGGAAACAAGCCCCCGTAGAAACTTCTCCGCATATACTATACGGTCCGGAGATTGACCGACTACCCAAGAAAAAAAATAAAACACAGCAGTTGGCCTTGACAAAACGACCTCAATCGTGCCCCTTCGGCGACGTGTGAGCATTTCACAGATGCCAGCGAATCGAAAAAAACGGCGGTCGCTAACGCGGGCTTCAAGTCAACGCCCGAGGTTGAAGCTTTCAACAACCGTGAACAACCTTAAAGCTGCAGCCCCCCCCCCACAGCCGCCCTCCCTGGCCCACTTTTCCCCAACTCACCCAGGCTCCACACAAAATCCCGACCAACCTGTACCACCCGAACAATTGGACTTTCCGCAACGCAAACAAGCAACGGCGCAGGCCATCGTCAACACCCATTCCGTCCGCACATACGAATTAGTCTGGATATTGACCGAAAACACAAAAAGCATAGGGCGTATACATGCTCCCCTTCCCCACCCGTCGAAAAAAAGTGCCGCGACGGTAGCGCCAGACCGATGCCAGAGAACCGAAGAAACACACGCCGGTCGTCTCGCCGGCCTTTTGAAGAAGATGTTCGCCACGCCGTTGTCGTGACTGAAAAACATACAGGCAGTTTAAAACAAGCAAACCGGGGACGGTGTCATCGATCGGCCCATTTGGTTTTGAGTAGAAACGACAGGGTTTTACAGACGGTCTGCCGATTACCGTGAACAAAAGTGTCGATTAAGGGCTTGGCCTTGGGCTACCAAAGAACTCGGGAAGTTCAAACATACTCCAGTGGAAATGTGTTACATATGTAGCATACTAAAGGGTACAGTACTGTCAATAACTGGTCGTCAGCCACCCAAAAGCTCCAAAGAAGCTCCAAAGGATTATTCTTGTCTCGCGAAATTGAAGAGTTGGAATACACTGAACTAAAGGTCGTTGCGAAGCAAATAATCGCCAACGAATGCACATACCCAACCTCCTAGCCTTGAGACACCTCGAGACACCCTACGTATCTTTTTACAGCCACTGTGGAAAAACAAGTTGAACGAACAGGATGCACTGCACAAGACAACATCGGTTCTCGCCTAGATGAATCTTCTAGTCCTCCGTCTCAGTGTCGCCGGCACCCGTCCCTTCCTCGTACTCCGACTCGATGTCGGCGTTTTCCTGGTCGTTCTGGACGGACCCTTCATCGCTGCTCTCCTTGTCGACGCCGCCAGCGTCACCGCCAGCGTCGTCGCCACCCAGAACGCCGTTGGTGTAGTTGTAAGGAAAAAAAAATCCTCGGCGACTTCCAGCGAGCATTCGTTAGCTGCCGGAAGTTCGCCCCGAGCTTCCTGGACTAAGTCGAGCATAATGACCTTAAACCTGTGATGCATATGGGTTGGGCGAGGCAACCGAAGAAGAGTCAGCGGTAAGAATGCTGAGCCGAAAAATCTAGTTGCGGAAGGACAAGTCCGCGGTTGCTGCACCGCTGCACCCTTGGATGAAGGCTCAGGACATACACGACTTAAAAACTACCTCGTGATAACCGTCCGCTACCACGAGTGTCAACACGCACTTGCTCACCAAAGACTACGAAAAGTGTACAGAGGCAACAAGGTTCGAGGGAGTCTTACCGCGCGCGGAAGGCCTTGTGGTGCTTGTCGCCGCCCCCCGGGGGAAGCTTTCCCTTCGTCTTAATCAGCTCCCGGATGGTGCGACGGGTGCTGAAGCCCGGTGGGTCTTCGGTGCCGTCATCCTCGTCGGACTCGGAGTCATCCCCTCCCTGGGATTGCCGGTAGACGCTAACCGCTGACGCGAGCTGCGCGCCAATCTCGTCCAGAAACTCCTTGGCGAGGGGGAGAATGACCTGCGACCAGTTTCATCCACGGGAGAGAAGGGTGGGATGGATGACCCAAACGATAACCTCGCCAAACGACCGAACAACCGGGCACAAAGTACAGCAAAGCACTGGAGACCTAATAACGACACCACGTCCGTTTTGCTACAGTACAAAATGCCTGAAGACAACGTCGGGAAGGAGCAGCTTTGATTTCGGGCGAAGGCTCTGTTCCACGGATAGTTTGGCTACAAGTCTGAAGGCGATAGTGACCAGTGCGGCGATCTCCCCAAAGTGACTTGGATCTGCTTCTATCAAGTCACCCGGAGGCCGAGACAACCCGGACTACACACATGTCTCGACGAGGCGGAGCAACCGTGTCAAAAAACACACGAGCAATACGAGTCGCAGCAAGCAAATGCCAGCGAACTAAGGTAGAGAAGGCGAATATTGGAACTCAAACCGGGCCAGGAGCCTGAATATTCGGAGGGACCAAAACAGACCATCGTCACGCCAAACTTCGGCTCGGAAACGCTCTCAGCACATGCCCAACTCGCCATGTCATAAAAAAGATACTCCGAGCAGCCGAAGACGTCGTGCCAAGGTACTTGCGTCCCGAGAGAAGGGGTCCCGGAGCCGCCGAGAGCGGTGGCGTAGTGCTTGGCCGGTGAAAGCACCGGAACCAGGGCCATACAGGCTAGCGCGGTCTTCATCTCGTCAGGCTGTAGACGACACACAGGACGGCGGTATGCAGGGGAAGAGGACGCTAGACGCTGTTGACATAGAGTCTTGCGGGATGGAGTGAACACCCCACGTTGCCTCGAGTGCCAGAAAAGAAAGCGACACGACCGATACGCTGCTATCCTCTGTGCAAACCGGTCCAAAGAGCTGAAATCTAAGTGCCCCAAACATGGCTCGGACAAACAGTTAGGCACCACCGCGACCCATGTAAACAGATCCCCTCGCCCTAGAGACGTAAACAGACAAGTTAGACTTGACTAGAGTGACGTTTACCGGCCACACCGCTGTATCCGAGTCAGGCTCGCTCACAAGCATCAAACCGAAACACAGTCCTATATGTGTG
>FN648629.1:59502-71703 GCA_000310025.1 Ectocarpus siliculosus | reverse complement strand
AAACACTCGGCAATCAACACACACTAAAGGCAACACATGTTCATCGGCGAAGCAAACGACAAACATTACGCACCATGGCGAGCGATGGCGCTCCCCACGGGGTCCGAGTTCTCGGCGCTTGCCGTTGTGGACCGTAGCCTCTGCCTGTGGCTTGTGGAAGAGCTGCGCTTGCTGCGGATGGGAGCATCCTCGGTGTACTTCCGGGAGGTTGCTCTGTTCTTGGAGCGGCCGCGGACAGCGTTGGAGCCCGCGTTGCCGAGGTCCCCGAGCGGCAAGCGGGCACGCCCCGAGCTGCTGCTGCCACCGCCCATCGAATGAGACGTACCGAAAAGGAAAGGTGAGGAATTCGGAAGTGAAGGGTTGAGGGAAAGGAGAGAGAATGTTGTGTGGAGGAGGGGCGTCGAGGGTGGGGCGAGCGATTGCACGACGCTGAGAAAAAAACAACGCACCGATCATGGAAACTTTGGATTTTTGTTACTTGTACAACAAACAAAATAGTCCAGTACAAGAAAAGAAGAAAAAGTACGAATGCTTCTATCGCTTGAGTGTACTTTACCAATGCCCATTGCAAAGTTGAAGTTCGTGTTAGGGACTTAGGGACTACTGCTGTACATAGCATTGAGACGTCAGAACGATGCCCGTCTGTTCCGAAAGCATGGGAAACTGCAGGTGAGGGTCCGCACCCTCAAGATCCATCGTGCAATCTGAATGCCATACGAATGGCTATGGATTGCCCGAGGTGGTCTGTGGAACGTTGATAATCGGGCATCTTTCTGTCTAAGGCCATTTGCGCAACATTGGTAGTAGGTGTTTGTTCGTCCGAGGCGACCTTTGGGACAGAAATGACCGATATTGCCAGCGGTGTTTTTCTGGCAGGTCTCCGCCGTTGGTATTTGGGCGGACGCATTTGAAAAGGGGCACCGCAGACACACACACATCATTCCCGGTCTCGGCAACACACAACACACATGTTTTATTAATATAATTTTCTTAACATATATGATATGACCCAACGAATCCATCTCTAGCTAAGAAGAGAGTCTAAGATAGACTAGCAGTGAATTCAGAGCGTCAGAGAAAGCGATTCATGTTTTGGACCCCAAAACCCGTTACAATTTTTACTTGTATATTTTCGACTCGCAACCCATCGGGAGGTTGCATTGTCCAGGCGTGCTGTCGTACTCGTATCATACGTCAGTGGGTGTTTGCATCATTCGGGACCCTTAGAGTTTGGGGAATGGTCTATTGTTATCCAATTTCCTAAGCACCAGCCGGGTCTGCATGTCTGCGTCCAGCGTTCGTACTCGTCAAATGTTGTTTTCCGTGGACGACTATATAGGCCTTGGTTCGTACATACTCTTCGTGTTTTACGGAGGATGTGGGAAACGTACACTAATAGGGACTAATTCGGTGTAGACCCTCTATCTACACCAAAGTCTACCACCGTGAGAAGGCTGTGTAGCCCTTAACCTCCCGCGCGGAATGGTCAGCAGCCGATCATACGACACCCAGCGCTGCCCACCGCTACCTTTGGGCTTAGGAAAGAATGATACACGCTGCAGCAGTGCGATGGCGAAGTGCATGTGCGTGCCTATCCGTGATTGCAAAAAAAATGACCAACGGCGATATTACCTTTTCCCTCACCCCGCGTTGCGTGCATGACCAGAGCTGGTATGCTTAGGGACACCCACGCTCCAACAAACATCGAACCCTAACCCAACATCGAACACGGTGCACAAGTCGGTTGTTCATGTGTGCAGAAACAAACAGCAGTACACGCTGATTGGAGGCGTATTGCTGTGGATGGGGGCTGAGACCTGTGACAGCAGCGTGCAGAAGCGCGGGAGGACACAAAAAAAATCGTGATTCGCTCACATGGTTGTCTCGGTTCTCGGCTATGCGGCTGAAGAACCGGTCTCGGCCCTCATAACCATTCGCCATCGGCTGACGCATGCTCGGCACCATGCATTATCCTTTGTATCCATGCGCCCCCTCCTGTCCATGTGCGCACACGTCCATGCGTGGTGAACAGGCTGGAGTGTGGCGCCGTTTAGGGGGACACGCTGTTAGGATCAACAGATTACCCCATTATGTCAGCACTACTTCAATACCAAGCTATGCGCCCCCCCACACGACACCCCAACCCTCCGTCGGCTCTATCTCATTGAACCACAGCAGCCCATGGCACAAACGAGGCCGCGGAGGGTGAGCCTCAAGAAGTTTCCTGGCTGCGGTTATGAGTGTAGTGCCTATGGCGCGTCGTTCAGCTCGTTGAAGAACGGTGGGGCGCACGTCGCGATATGTGGAGCGCCCTCAACGCCGCAGGCGCCACTACACCTAGTTCCGCCGCATCGCACGTCAGCGACGGCGGTGGTGGAGGGGACAGGGTTAGGAGGGACAGCACTGATGGTGAGCACTCTACAATCAGATATAGTTGCGGGCTTATGTATTGCCTCGCGTGCGCACGACCCACTCGGTCGTCCTTGGGTGGTGTGGTGGTGAACCTCTCAAATCTCTGGCAACAGTTGTTCGAATATCTCTCTGGGCTGCAATCTCTTGTGGGTAACAACACCCGTGGAGGGGGGCAGGTAGAGCAGGATTCGGCACTATCCTCCCTCACGTATGCATACGAACACGGCAAGGCTTGATCACTGACGCTGGGATAGGTCTGGCGATTTGACGAAAACACGCACACGTCCCTCTCGGTTCGTTGGATTGTATAATTTAGTACCCTACCACTGCCGGGGAACACCGTCTTGCCTCTCGCAGCAATGACGCCGCGTTCACCCTCTTGTGCACCATTGCTCTTTTTATTCGAACGGTTCACGCAATGTCTCGAAAGTCATACGCACTCCTACGTAGAACAAAGAAGCCGAGGCGATAGGCTTGAGGCCGATGCTGATGTTGTACGATATAGCCTCGCACGATGCAGGGAGGGGGGGGCATTTAGCCGTTCGTCGCGTCGCTTCTAACAGTTGAGTCTTGCGTTCGAAGTGCGCTACAACTGCCATGTACCTCACATTTATTTCCCATTTCACATGCATAAGTGTGCATGAGCACTCTCAATTCGAGGTTGGGGGGGGGGGGGGGGCAGCCTCCGCGTCCTTAAGCCCTTGAATTGTAATAGAAATCGCGCGATGCGGTTCACTACGGTGGATGTGTGCTCTCGACCTCCCCCGTCAACATCCTACACGAGATGCCGGTACCGCTGAGTGTATGCAACACTATCGGCCTGTGGGGACGAGAGAGCGCGATGAACAACATCACCCACAGATTTCGAAGAATATTCATTTGCTGTATCGATCGCATGCTGCTGGTGAGCTCTGTCGATCTCGTGGTTGGCCCTCTTTCCCTTTTCCGTGGCACATCCTGGCCAAGTCGACTCGTGATTGTCTGTTGCTAACACAACTCGCTCCACTCGCCATTTGATATTCGCGACACCAGGCGGCAGCGGTACGTGCGACGAAGGATTTGAGGGCAATGCCGGAGGTGACGACACCACGGGTGAAGCCGGCAGTGGAGCCGGTGATCCAGCGAGCGACGGGTCGGCGACGGTACCACCCTGGCTGGGACATTTGCACAAACTCATCGAGGAATACATGAACGCAGAGGTAGTCGACGGCGAAGATCTGAATTTTGCTGGTTTGGCGCTAGGCAGCCGCTTTTTTCCCTGGGCGAACCTCACCGAGATGCTCGTATCGGTATGGGCCATAGTCTGCAGGCCGTCAGGTGGAGTGCGAAAGGTCGCGTAGGCGGGGTCGAGGTCACGAAGGAGTTGACAGGTGGCCGTCTCTGCCGGGAAGTGCTTCAGGAGGTGTTCAAGATCTTGCCGTTGCAGACGACTCCAGCAGCCTCGGAAGACGGCACGACGGGAAGAAGGGGGGGGCGGCCGCACGGTTACCAACAGTGGGATGCCGGGTTGGATCCAACTCGGCTCGAGACCGGTCTGGACGCCCCGGCATGGCAGCAGGCGATATCGAAAACATTGCCATCCGCCGAGCAACTAGAAAAGCGCTACGACGATGCGCTTGGGTGTGGTAGGACCTCGCAGGAGGCGCCATGTAGTAGGCGGACGTGCCCTTTTTGCTGGAGGAACAGAGGCCAAGGGATCGTCCGTCAGACGGTCGTGGTGTTTAACCATTGGGGCCAGGCTCCGGCGGAAGTCAGTGCTGGAATCGGCACCATCCGTGGCGGCCCGGTCAAAGACGCGGGTACCGCTACGTGGGTCCGGTCGGCGGCATCGCGTGGCAATGACGTCGAGATGTACCTCAAGGCCGAAGACCAGCGAGCTGGAAACCAAGGGCTAGGTCGCACGACTCTCGGGAAAGTGGCCTATTTTTTGGAGCACCAAGGCAACGACTGGAGACGAGGTGATAGCAGCAACGCCATTCCGGAGGGAGAATTCACCATTTGGGTGGCGGTGGTGGAGTATGTGACAGCAGGAGTTGGCAACAAGCGCAAGGTCGATCCGGTGACCGGTTTGGACATGCTTCGGATGCGCACGTCCCTTACGTTTTTCCCTGCCTCGGCCATCCGGTGCGTAGTGCATATGATGCATGCCTGTTCCACAACTGGGACATCCGCCCGCCGCCTGGTCGACGAGGGGAGCAAGCGGCCGGTGTGGCGGTGAAACCTGACAGGAAACCCGAACTACCTCCTCAACAAGTACTTCCACAGTGTTCTGCGGGACTCCATCGCCTGAGCCGTGAGTGACGACGGGTTCGTTGTATGCGATCGACCGTATGCATACCCTTTCTGTCTCCCCTGCCTCCGCAAGTTGTCTGAGATGGGAACCTAGAGCAACCTAGAGCCATACGGCAATCTAATGATTTAGTTTCATTTCCCTCCTACACCGCGGACGATCGATGTTTTGTGGTTTGCTGGAAAGAATCTGCAATTGAATGGCCTTTTGCTTCGCATCGAGCAAGCCAAGGAAGGGATACCACCGTACGTTTAGGTTCTTCATCGGAAGTAGTTGGGCTACGGGGGGGGGACTGGCAAAGGATCGTGCCTACAACTGTGGAAATTGTTTTGCCTCTCTGACACACGCACACATGCACCAGTTGCCGTTTGCAATGAGCCTGATCCCCCGTCATGTACTCGAAAATTCTCGGTGGGAAACATGGAGTCCTAGGTTTCGCCTTGGTCTGGTATTTTACCCTCGTTTCCTGCGACTACCAGGGCATTCGATGTCCATGCATGGAGTACCGTAATCCGATAATATAAAAACATGTTGTATTTGCTCTGTTTTTTAGTTGCACGCCGGCGTGGATATGTTGCCGTCTACGCCCGACGGGTTGTTTCGCATTCGTGCTGTTTGTTTCTGGGTCCTTGGTTGTTCTCTTTGGTTTGTCTTAGAGTGTGCCCTCTTTGGGTATATAGGTAGCTTCCAAGCTGTGACCACGGAAGTCGTCCGCGCCATCTGTACTCGTAGGGATTGCTCCATATTGGAGGCAAGGAGCAACAACAACAATCCGGAGGCTAAGACCGCTCTTTGATTCTCGGACCCTACTGACGAGGTACCCCTCCCTCAACTTCCTTGCGCAATTCCACGCTCCTACTTTGTAATCAATCAGGTCTCAGGATGGGGATACGCGTAGATGACAATCCGGTGCTCTACAGATTTTCTCCTGTTTTTTATCGACTTCTCGAGTCGCGGGTCTCGTTGGGCGGAGTCAAGCGGGAGGGCGGGGGAGGCGCAAGGAGTGCGGGATGGGGGCGGAAGGCCACGCCGCAAGGCTGAGCTGCTGTGGAAAATGATTCTGCTTGCTTTAGGACGTGTATTGTCGGGGGCAGCCTGCATAAAGCACTTCCGGGCCCACCAGAGCCTCTTTGGGGGACAGGCGGGTCGGGATATTTTCGCGAGGAAGGTCATGGCAGGATAAGGGCACAGCCACTACGGTATGGCCGTAGACCGCCATTTTCGATTGTCGTGGTTGTCTTTGGTGTTGGCCGTAAGCAAAGCGTCAGGTTGGAAAAATGAAGCACTCGGAGAGGCCTAAACGTGTGTATGTGTTTTTTTTGTAAATGCTCCTGGAGTATTTTTTGGTTTGGGGAAAAAAACAAACATGTTTTGCGGGGATCGAACTCCCGACCTCCTCCTTACTACACGTATCATACGCCTTCGCGATAAATTTTGCGCTTACTTTTTTTGGTTTTGGGAAGAAACTTTTTTTTTCGCGGGGACCGAAGTATCGACCTCCTCCGTACTACGCAAATCATATGCCTACGCCTTCGCGGGAAATTTCGAAATTTCGCGCATAATTTGTTGTTTTGGGGGGAAAAAAAAGTTTTTTTTTTTTGCGGGGATCGAACTCGCGACCTCCTCCTTACAAGAACTACGCTTGTCATACGTCTTCGCGATAAATTTCGCGCTTACTTTTTTGGTTTTGCGAAGAAAAAAAAATGTTTCCCGGGGACCGAAGTATTGACCTCCTCCGTACTACGCTTATCATATGCCTATGCCCTCGAGAGAAAATTCGAAATTTCAAATTTCAAATTTCGCGTATAATTTGTTGGTTTTTTGGGGAAAAAAAGTATGTTTTGCGGGGATCGAACCCCCGACCTCCTCCTTACTACGCGTATGTATGTATGTCATTCGCCTTCGAGATAATTTCGCCCCTCTCCCCGGCGTACTTTTTACTGCGTGCGGGATCCCCCGGCTTACGTGATCGAGCTCACGTTTCGGACCTGAGGGAGTACCATATTTTTTTTCGTTTATGGCCCAATCAATCATCCTCGTGTGGTGTACTCCTTCCTTGTGTGTGTGCTTCGTAATCCTTGTGTGGGATTGTTCCTGGCCTCGACGCGAAGGCTCGCGTCGCTGGGTGGGGTGATTGTCACCCAGCTGCGGGCGAGCTTGCACCCATTTGTTTTGGATCGAGGTTGCCAGCCCGACAAGGCAAGGTTAAAATTGATTTCCTAATCCGATAGAAAACCGGCGGTTGGTAACTCAGCATGAAGAGGTTATACAGCGTATATTCAACCTGGGCAGGTTATGCGCGGGCATAACCTCCCATAACGTGCCCCACCGGCCACCTGTGTCCGTCTCGGAGGGACCTCACCAAGGTTCCTTACCCCCAAAGCCTGTGGAGGTCCGTCTCGGAGAGACCTCACCAAGGTTTTCACCCCCAAAGCCTGTGGAGGTCCGTCTCGGAGAGACCTCACCAAGGTTTTCACCCCCAAAGCCTGTGGAGGTCCGTCTCGGAGGGACCTCACCAAGGTTTTCACCCCCAAAGCCTGTGGAGGTCCGTCTCGGAGAGACCTCACCAAGGTTTTCACCCCCAAAGCCTGTGGAGGTCCGTCTCGGAGGGACCTCACCAAGGTTTTTCCCCCAAAGCCTGTGGAGGTCCTACCTCACCAAGGTCGATGTCCCTGCAGGGTGCCCACAGGAACCCTGTAGGGAAATCTGAACCCTGCAGGGTGCCCACAGGGTGTCCACAGGGTTGAAAGCCTGCAGGGTGGCCACAGGGCAGGGCACAATGGCCACGGGTGCACCTCACAGCCGTCCTGGTCGACGAGGACAATAAGAGATGGTTATAGAGTTCTTCCTATTCCCGCGAATCCACACATGCTTGTAAATTACAAAAAAAGCGACAGCGACTCTTCTCGATGCAATATGTGCCTCTCTACAGCAGTAGACCGACGCACAGCGCGAAAGGTATATCGGCAAAAAGGCAACAAACTCATGCAGTAATAGAAACATACCAGCAAGTACAATGGAGTCCGTAGCGGAAATACGCGGTCAACTTCCCCCATGGCAAAAAAAAAGAACGCGACACATGAGTCATCATCGCCACCCTCCACCCTCTCCAGATGACAGGCTACAACACGAAGCGCCACCACATCTAACTCACAAGAGTAGACGCCATAAAACCAAGAGAATGGTCGAAAGCTACACAAGAGACACAGCATATGCCACAAAATGCACACCGAGATATCACATAACCCGCCTTCTCGCTCTCTCCACCACAAGACAAGCAAAAACAACCGACACAATCGAACACCCGCAGACTACAACACTAGAAACGCCCCCGCACGCAGGGGCACAAGAAGAGACACCCCTCTCTACTTCTACGCGCAGCCTATGTACCGTCCTCGAGGAACTCAACATTTTACACGTGCATATACATGATTCGGATACTTGAACAACACCCCGCGAGCTTTCTTGGTCGAACCCGGCAAGGGTCAGACCACCAGATAGCAACAAACACGTGGATAAGACGTACTCACAAAAAACCGTACAAAGTCCTTGGCGAGAGGAAAGTCCACGGCTTCGCGCACCTCCTCCGTCAGCCACGACTGCAAGAAGAGTCACCACCCTCTCTACGACAGTCTAGATGTAAAAACTAAGACAATGTACCACAACAACAACGGTACCAAACCCTGTGCCATTCGACCGGCACCGTCCGCCGTGCAATGTCGACGACCTCGCATTATTTTACAAATGAACAGGATGCACACGCATCCCTTGAGCCTCTCTCGACAAACACATGACCAACCATAATTTTACAGAACCCCCGCCCGCGCTAGCAAAAAAAAACACAGCACCGTCTGCAAGACAAAAATAAGACAAAAATACGAAAACAAAATTTAAAGACACACACGTCGACAACAACAACGGAACAAGACCGTATTTTTCAACGCGCAGAGTACGCTACCATTCGACTAGTGTACCGTCCGCCCTGCAGCGTCGAGGACCTCACACTATTGTACACATGAGGATATGAACACGACGAGGTGATCTCATAATTTACATGACCATCCGCAAGTTTACAAAAGTCCGTGCCCCCACTACTAAAACAAAAAAATGCAGCAAGAGTCGTCACCTCCTCCCATCACGGGGAAATAACGAAACAAAAATGCCTTCTGTTGGCAGTGCGCGCAAAAGAAAGCTAGACACACGCCAAACCAAACCACAGCGACTCGCCTCCGGGTCGGTCGATGGTGCCACCTTGCGGTCTCCCACCTGCGTTCATTTTCGCTGCGCACGGGGGGTTCCGAACAGGCTGTGGTAGAGGCCAAGAGGGCACAGCTTCTATCCAGAAGCCTCTCCTGCTGCTCCTGCCCCTCCGGCAGCTGCTCCCGTCACCGCCCCTTCAGCAGCTGATCCAGCCGCGGCCGACGCCGGACTCGAAACCGTCAGGTACGGCTTGAAGAAAATGTCCGCGTCTGCTTTGGACGTAATGTTGTCCGGCGTCAGCTTCTTGTCTTTGGCGATCTTGAACACGCAATTGCCCAAAAATGTGCGCACCCTGCAAGAAAGGGAAATGGGCGCGAGCCGAGAGAGAACAGGAGGCGACGCTCAGCCCGTGTCCCGAGGGCGATTGCAAAGCCCCCAAAACGTCCACAGTCATCAGACACCGGTAGAAAATTCATGGTCCAAAGCCTTCACACATAGGACAGATCAGATCCACGCAGATCGAGCTAAATAGCTCTTTTGTTGAGGGTTATGATATGTCCCTGTTGATCGTTAGGACATACTCCGAGTAGGTGTTCGGTGTAAGTTTCCCCGACGTGATCTGAAGGACATAGGGAACCGGGCCGATACGTAGGGCATTTTTATGTTGGACAGGAAGACACAAATAAAAATCATCGATGTTTGAGAGGGGTGGAGGCGAGTTGTTACCCGCGCTCCCACCAATCACATGTCGATAATGTAGGACAGAGATATGTGTAGAATACTGACTGGTTGTTTCACGCCGCCGAGCGGGAATCCCCTGCAAGACGTAACACAGCAGCAGAAGCGGCAGCAGCAGCACATACATGATGACACGCACACCCACGTAGACAACACACGAGACAACAAGCACAGCAGCACACGAGACTGCTGTAGACCAAGGCGAGCCAAAGATACACATCATAGGAGGCTTCGGGTGCGAGACTGTCAGAGCCCGTCACCTGCTGCTGGCAGCGTAAAAGCGAGGGAAAAGCGAGTGCACACAAGTCAATCAATCTGCGGTCTTTCTCCGTCGACTGCCGGCAGGCCAATCTTTGACCCACAACAGACGCACCCCGAAACAGCGAGACAATGAGACGTACACACTTAGGGGCCATCGGGGCGATTTTTTTAGAGCCTGTTGCCTGCTGCTAGCAGAGTTAGCGAGGGAAGTAAGTAGTGCACATGCACACAGCAGCAGCAGCAGCAGCAAGCAACAGATTTGAGAGCTTCTCGTTTACACCATCAAATGACGTCCGGCGTTCACGTCTGGCTGGTCGTGGCGGGTGAGGTGTGTGTGTGTGCAGTGGCAGTGGTGGCCTCTGTGTGGTGGCTTACATAGGCTACATCCATATCGAACTACACCTGTTTGCCTCTCTCTCTCCCCCCCCCTTCTTTTTCGCGCTCGCTTCATTATATTTCGCTGGACCCTACGTATGGGAGGCGAGCCGGACATAGCGATCAGGGTACGTTTGCCAGAGGTGAGCTGAAGGACATAGGTGATCGTGGAATGTTGGTTCGGTGGTGACCTGAAGGACACAAGGTGAGCTAGCTCATGATCTATCCGATGTGTGAAAGCCGTGTGAGTGACAATAAAGTGTGCATAGATCGACCGGGTGCGGCCGGGGTAGCACGTCGTCGGAGATTCTCCGTTGATTGTCCTCGAGGAGGCAACACTACACTCACGTCTGGTTTAAGACCTGGTCGTTGCTAGTATCCAGGTACTTCCACTTGATCTTCTTCTTGCTCGGAGGCGCGCCGCCATTCCTTCCTCCTCCGGACGCCGGAGTGCGGTACTTGTCCGCCCAGTCAGCTGCTCGAAGCATGGCGTTGAACCCCGGAGCCTCGTAAACATGCAGCTGTTCAGCCCCCAGCTGTCCCTCGGACCCCTGGCTCTCGTCGGGGTTCTCTTTGTTGTACTGCAGGCGGTCCTCGTTGAGGACTTCAACGAGCCAATGCACCACCTGGAACATGATCTGAGTCATCATTTAAAATGCAGGGAAGTCGCGCGTCGGCCGAAGACGTGATTGTTATTAGAGCAAGCAGAAACAAGGCGATAGGTAAGGATTGTGTAGCCGGGTTATCACAGTCGACGGAGCGTCCTGCTTGCCAGCACAAACCACGATTTACCGAACCCATCGACTTGCTGGACCATCTGTGGGGGTACAGTCGCTTTTTCGAGAGTTCACGTACAAGGGAAAGCAGCCAAGATAGAACAGGGGAAAGAGGGCTAATATAGTAGGGGTTTGCCAGGTTTGGAGGCCAATACCTTGGCTTCCTTCCTGCCTACACCTCCTTTGAGGTGAAAGAACGGAAGGTATGCGGGGCAAAGTGAACAGGGGGGTACATGTACCCTTCGGGGACAAGAAGGCGTGCCTGGTTTCTCTCCCTCTCTCTCGCTCGGCTCGTGTTGAGCAAAACCTACAGCTGGGAGGGAAACAATACACGGGCTCCCATCTCGACCAAATATAAGCAAAAGAGCGTAGTGCGGGACGTGGGGCACATCATTCCAAGCAAATGAAAGTCGATGATGCGCGAGCGGGGGGTAGGTGGGTGGGCGGGGAAGCGAAGTCATGCCGGGGCCGTTAATAGCAGTGGGACAGGAACTACATGATACAGACACGATTAAGTTTGATAAGTTCAAGAATTCTGGCATTTTTTTTCTTCGACGTACACCTATACTGAATGAAACATTCGGGACACCGTGTGGAACACCGACAGATGAAAGAAAAACGATACCCTCAACCCTCGCGTTGTATACCCTTCATGTCTCCGCTCCATTCCCCCAAGTAAATTACTCAGCCAACCCGTATAGCCTCCACCCCTGTGGGGCTACTACCATGAATGGTGGTCGAGTAGATCATGTTGTGCGGGGTCGAGAACCTCACTCCGCGCAAGGGGGATGATCGCACCACGTTGTGTTAAAATGGTCAAGCTTCCTCGAGGCAGTTACACAGTGCTTACAACTGTCTCTGGAAGTGAAAGCATCAGAAAATAAATTAAGTCATACGTAGCTGTCATCCGTACGCAAGGAAGTAAGCACAAGATGCCGAACACCCTTTGCAGGATGCAGCTCACCCTTCATGCGACTCGCCGAATACCTCACGGCGCTTCGCGCTTGGTGATGTGAGAGCCTGGTCCGGTGAGAACCCGGCGTGCTCCGTCCCGGCTTTGTAGGGATGCGAGGTCAATGGTCTAACGACTACGGCATGCACGACGATGAGTACACGCCCCCCCTGTGGGGCTACCTGACCCTCTCTCCC
>FN648629.1:30005-59231 GCA_000310025.1 Ectocarpus siliculosus | reverse complement strand
GCCTCCCCGTTTTAAAGGGGGGGGGTTGGGGGAAAAATCTCCGGGGGGCCTTGATCCGGTGTTTCTTCGGGGGGGGGGGGGGCACGGAGCACAGCTCACTACACCCCCCCTCTGGTATATGTTTTCAAATTCCGATCCACGACACAAACAACGCTTTCCTTCTGAACGCTACATATTCGCCCTGATCACGTTGAGCCGCGTGTCATAAGACATACTAGCTGTCGCTACAACGAGCGACAGCTGATAAATGTAACTGTCGTCAGACATGTGCGTCCACGGGTGGAAACAGAGTGCATACACCACACACTTGATACTTCACCTACCTGCTGTGCGCTGGTGTGAGACCTGTGGTAACGTTACCTTTCACCTACCGGTTAACTCCCCCCCCCCCGTCCACATCCCGCTTTCGTGGTCATACATACCCCCCGCATACTATTGCGTGAAGCTCCTGTTCCCTCTTTTTTGTTCGGTGTTGTCCAACTGCTAGCGAAACAGCAGGACACAAGTCAGTTCTCGTCACCTAGCGCACCAATCGTCTTGGTACCACTTCGAGCGTGTGCTCCATTGCGATATCTAGGGCCGTGACAGTTGTGTTAGGCATGGGTGCTGTGTGTGGGAAGACCTTCGTGGCGGCGTGGAATCCAAATCGTTTTTTTGGCCCGGGCAATTGGGCCACATCGCAAGGCGAAAACGCCAAACCGGATTTCACATCGCCACGATGCTCTCGCCCCACACAGCACTCAATGCCCAACGCAACTATCTTGCCCAGAGACACCACAATGGATCACACGCTCGAAGTGGTGCGATGGCGATCGGCGTCCTAGGTGTCGAGAACTAACGTGGTGCTGTGCTCACATTGCTGGCAGTTGATGAACGCGGCGGTAACAAAAAATCATGCGCGACAGACAGCACAATGCATACCGTCATCACACCACAGAGAGTCCAGCCCAACCGAGCCCAGATGCTATTGCCCGCTGTGCGTATGTTCTCTGCTGCAATCCTCTGTGCGTTCCGAGAAAAAAAGTGCATCTCCTGACCCCTGTATTCTAAAATCAAGTCATGTACTCTAAAACCGAATAGGCTGTACAAACGTTTTGGTCTTGATGGGGCCCTATATTGCGGCGAGACCTCAGGCCAGATTAGAAATCTCGCTTCGCTCGAGCAAAATCTAAAAACAGGTTAGAATGTCTCACCCGAGCGTTGAAATCCTTGTCCCGGCTGAGCGCGAAGATCTCCCTCAGGGGCCGATTTGTGTGCTGGTCGCGAACGGTTTGGAACGCTCGCCCCGCAAGCTCTCCGGCCGATGCATGCTGCGTGTTTGTCGAAACGTCAGTCCAACACAAGTAACAGTTCGATTTTCGGGTTTTGGGAGAAAGCTACTTTGAACCTTGCAGCAGTTGCCGACAAATCAAAACACGCGCCAAGAAAATTGTGTTCGAGCCGGGCGACGACATGTATCCGCGAGCTATTGAATGAGGAAAACAAAGAGGGAGAGCGCAGAGCGCAAAAGCAGCGGGTCGTAGCCTACGACCACAACCGCTTCATGTAGTAAGCTTCAGGAATCACGCAACACGCCGCGTTTTTTTTTTTTTTTTTTTTTTTTTTTCTTCACTTCAAATCAGCGCTCACAACACTAGTGCCGTTTATTCCAACCCGTGGTCACACAGAAGAGCCTCTCTCTACCCTCCCCTCCTGCGGTACTTCGCCTTCAATTTTTAATGCGAGAAGAGTTCAGCACTCTCTTCCCTCTGTGTACACACGAACTAGCGCTATCCACTTGGCCAGGAGCGGAAGCGAGAGAAAAACTCACTTTGCAAGAAAAGCTCGCCTACGCCGGGATTCGAACCCCTGACCTGACCTCTAGAAGGTTACGAGGCTACCAACTAGACCACCGGGGCGACCGGCTATGTGTTGCCGAATAGTACGCCTTTCGCCAGTATGCTCGCAAATATGTCTTCTGGTACAACCAAGTAGCCCACGACACGTGACCAAAAACATATTTTTTGGAGAGCACGTGCTTGAGCTTATCATAGTACAAGAGAGAAACATGCGCGTCCCTGTTGAAGCATATATCGACCACCATTTTTGCTCCATTTGGCGCCTATTGCAACAAGATTGTGTTCTGAGGCACGCTGCAATAGCTCTCTCCGATTCACTGGCTGTAATTCAATGAGCGAAAAAAAAGACTTCCGCAACACACACACGCACAATATGAGCACAAAACAACACGGCACAAGCCAATACGGACTAATGTACGACGAAGAACCCGCCATCGCCTTCCCAAGGGCACACACTCACCAAGGCATTGTGGAGAAAACAAAATGAACAACGCCCAACAGCACACAAGTTGCGTCGCCCCCGAGAGGCAACCACCAAACAAAAGACGAATCAGTCACTCACATCCTTCCATTTCTTGAGCTACGTCTCTTTGAGCTGGGCGAGGGCGATGAGGCATGATTGCCGACGCGCGGGAACCTCGTTCTCCCTGAAACTATCATCCTCGGACTCCTCCTCGTCGGCGGTCTCGATGTTCCTCTTGGTTACGCGGTCGAGGGTTGCCGTGAGGCTGTCGAAGATGACAAGCCGTATGGCCTTGTACATTTCGCAGGACCTGGTCGTCAATGCCGCGACAAACTTTGCTGAAAAGCGTGCGGCAGCGGGCATTACGGCGACAAATGCGTGCGACAGGATGGGGGGAGGGGCGAGGGGGGGGGGTTAGTGGAAAACACACAGGACGTTTTCTTCGACGATACCCAAAGAAGAGTGGTGGCGCGTTTTCGCATTGGGGGCTGGAACCCATTCCCAAGGGGATCGAGAGCTGGCCGGCGTGTCTCTCTCTTTCATTGTCGTCTTCCGTAATGATGAAGTTGCAAATCCTTTGCTTCTCGGCGAGCACCTACGGTGAGCTCTCCAGAGCGGCTCAGCCCGACGTCCTCATCAGGGGCTACAATACGCCACAACGATTTTCATGTCCAATCTTGCACAGCAGTGGGGTCGAGGCTGTGTAGCTGAGCCTAGCTGTTGAGAGCTTTCGAACCTTACCACTAAATTGATGTTGTTATTGGCGAGCAGCGCGCCCTTCACCGCCGCTTCGCTGCCCGTCAGAGCGTGGGACATGTGCTTCGCCAGGAATGAAACGAGACGCTTCCCGTCCTTGTAGTCGTCCACGTCGATCCACCTGGTCTGCACAGCAATAAATACAAGCAGGGACAGGGACGAGCAGCACGGAGATCAAACAATGGTAACATTAAATTCAAGGCCGCGACACGAGGGATTAGTGTTTGATTCTCTCTTCTCTGCGCGCTGTCGTCGAATGTAGTGTGCAGACGGGTACTTCATTTATTTTTTGGCACGTATACGTACTGCAGGGATTGTAGGTGCACTTCTTGACGCCGGCCCTTTCCTTGCAAAGTGTGAGTGTTCTTTATACTGTATCTTCTGATGGCTCTATCATTTTTGTGACCACCGACCGAGTCTTCGCTAGATTTTGGGAATAGCAACTGACACTTGTTTAATGTGAAGAAAAGAACAACAACAACAACAACAGCGAAAGATATGAATATGACAACCAGGGTGACGCTGCTTCTCGACGCCCGCACTCGTTCGGTTGCACATCCTCCTGACTCCTCAGCTCCTCAGCGCTCTCCCGCATCCCACTCTTGCCCAGCCTTCGTGAGTCTCTTTTCTCCTCTTCTCTTTCGTATGCACAGATGTCGGAAAGGCGCAGTATCTTTCAGCCAGTCAACATCGTTTAAAACTCACCAACCGCATCATTTACGCGATAAAAAAACATGTATCTTGGAATCGCTTCCTTAAGCGTGACGGCGGAAGCCCCCGCAGCCCCTTGCACTTGTACTGTAGTGTGAGGATTCTTCGATAGATATGGATTCGTTGGGTCGTACCTAGTAGTCTTAACCCTTAGGTGACTACAGGCTGATTCAGCTCCGTTCTCAGCTCCGATCACTTTGCGTGCCGAAAGATCGCCGTTGTGCCTCGGCTAAGAGCAAAAAACACACATAGAGACCAGCAGGGAGACACAGGCAGCCCACCCCAAAAGCACGCTTATCAGCAATGCGCACAGGACTCACATAGTGCAATACTATTCACCCATGCCTAACCTCTCTGACGTGGGGCAGATATCCTTTCCAGATCCAATCTACTGCCTACCGGTACTGCAAGATTCAAACGCAAAATACCACCGGAGGATGCATACAGCACCCTGAACATGTGATCAACTCGGTGCCGCATCCGCGGGGGAGAGCAGAGCAAGCGTACACCGGAGCCGATGCTAACGTACTGTCTCGGTGCTTGATGTTGTTGTGATTGCGGTGCGTGTGGTTCCCAGTATTGGGAGTGGAGGGTGGTTCGTCTGCTGTGTGCAAAATTTCGCTCAAAGGCAAGGGTTTTCGGGACTACAGCTCTGATCACAGCTCCGATCACAGCTCTCTATTTGTAGTACAGATTAGTAAAATTTATCACGATTTTTATGCATTTTGTGCGATAGTGGATGATGGTCTCGAGTCTCTGATGCGCGGGCCGTTATTTCGTCGATCTGGCGCTTCTGTGAGGCGGTTTCCCGTAAGTGTATGCTCTGTCCAAAGATGAGGTGGAGAAGATGTGCCAACAGGTATTGCTTGGACAGGTACATCCTCTGTGCGGACGGTTGCTGTCGGAGACGGCATGCACACCTGCTCAGAAACTACTCCTGCTGTACAGTCTATTTCTCTCCGCATAGCTGCTACTGCTGTACAACAGTAGTACTACTGTGCTCACTCCTGTTCGTCACCCTTACATACACCGCGTCCCTATCCCTGTGAGCCCCCACATGGGCTCACAGGGACCCACTGCTGCACTATCCTTGCCACCGTGACTTATGGGTGTACACGCATGCTTGGAAAATCTTTGACCGCAGAGAGCCAGTTGTGGGGAAAAAGACATAAAAAAATTCAAATCAACCCAGTCACGAAATTATTAAGTTGGGTCATAGTCTACAGCAGTACTGACATCCTCGGAGAGATCCCTGGGAACGAATGGGAGAGCGAGCCAGCGAGAGAGAGAGAGGGAGAGAGAGAGAGAGGGAGAGAGAGAGAGAGAGAAAGAGGCAGACAGAGAGAGACAGGCAGACAGAGAGAGAAAGGGACAGAGAGACAGAGAGAGAGAGAGCGAGAGAGAGAGAGAGACAAACAGAGAGAGAGAGAAACAGAGAAACAGAGAAACAGAAAGAGACAGAGAAACAGAACGAGAGGGAGAGAGAGTATAGAGGTCGTGGCGGGTTTATTATTGGGTGCAAATCCAAAGGGACGGGGCAAAAGGTTCATACTACATCGGGTGGGTGTGCCCCCCTCACCTCATCCGTGAGGTTGTCACGCAACCTTCGCACTTTGGTCCTGATCTTCGCGACGTGCTTCTGCATCTTTTCCTCCTTCTTCTGCAGTTGAGACTGCGACTGTGCTGCTCCAGCTCGCCCATAACCCGGCCGTCCGGTCCAGGGTGGGGGAGGGTGGTGAACACGCGAGAGTTGAACCGCATCCAGCTATCACGACCCAGAAGCACGGCGTGCCCCATGGCGGCATCTGGAACAACGCAGGCTCAGACCGCCAAATAAGCGGTAGCTCGAGCTCCATAAAGAAAATTAACGGTGAGACGAACTGACCGAGCGGTCACAAGGGCGGGTCCATCACCAAACCCACCCCAGCGACGAGAGGGCGAAACACGAACGCTGCCAGCTGTCAAGGCTCCAGCGGCGATCATGGCGGTGACCACGGAGTCGGACACAAAAGACGCAGGAGACCCAGAGTTCAGCAGTGCCACTCGCGCGAGTTGAGAAGTGGCTGTAGGTCCTCCATGCAGCAGAACCCGGGTGGTGTAAGAGTCCGAGTCCAACAGGAGCGTGCCGCCGACCAGATCGGGCCCGTGTTCCAGAAGAGAAGGTTGGTCTGCACAAGCGGAGGTCGAGGCCACCAGATGAACACCAGGAGCATGGTCCCCCGGAGCGTCCAAATGGAGACAAGCTGGGTCTTCACCCCGGTCCTCCCGTGACGACGAACCGGCCGCAGTAGCAACCTCGTGGATGCGTCTACGGCCATGGGGAAGAGGCTGCGAAATGGGGGGGATGGGAGAAGTGGAGGCGGGGAGAGCTTCGCCAGACAGGGGACGATCACGCAAAAGGCGCCGAACTTCCATCAAAGCTTTTCCCAACAAGTTTTTACCGCTAGACGCCCACTTGGATGAAACGCTAGCCTCCGGAAAGCATGCAGACATGCCGATACCCCAAACACGATCAAAGGGGCTGGCTTCCGCAAGGAGGCGGGTACCCGTCTCCAGTAAATGTTGTTTCATGTCGTGGTTTTGAGCGAATTTGGCATACGACCCCGTAAGCACGATCTCTTCTCGACGACGCTCCCATTCAGCATAGTCAAAAGGACGTACGTTACGACCCAAGTATTTGTGTGTCTTAGGATCGGTTGCAGCCATGATTTTGTCATACGACGTCATATCCCCAAACAACTTCGCTTTTTCAGACATCATAAATTGCTCACCACATGAATAACGTACCCCCAGCACGTCAAAAGCCGAGGGAGTCCATTGCGAGAACACAGACGGAGGTTTCCAGAAGAGGAGGACGTCATCCGAAGCGTACTCGCATTTGTCATCAAACGGCGGGGCCCGTGCAGGGCGGAGGGGCAAAGAGCGGGCACCAGGCACAGGCGGGGTTGGGCCAAGCGGACGGGTCCTCGTCTCCGACGGGGAGGACCCAGAAAGCGAGGGAGGAGCGGGCGAAGTCGCTCCGGTCCATGATCCGGAGGGCGGCCTACGGGCGGCGGCTCCGGCGAGGTCAATGTTAGCAGAGGCCATTCGGCTATGAGAGACCTGTTCGTTAGGAGAAGTCTTTCCTGCGGCAGACGGATGTTTGTGAATGGACGCAGTGCGCTCTGGACTACTCCCCCGTGACAAAGGAACCGAACCTTCCACAGAACGGTGGGCACTACCATCCGATCCCGATGGCAGTGGTGCAGTCAGCACGTTGTGGGCAGCAGAGGAAGACGCATTCGTATCAGGTGCTGTCACACGGGGGCAGCGGACGGTCGAAGACAACGAAAGCTGCGAAAGAGAAGGAGAATCGACGGTCCCCGACGAGTGTAGAAGAAGGCTCGTGTGCTATCCGAGAAGAGGCCCGGCTGACAACACCAGGAGAGTTTTGGCGAACAGTAGTAGACGAGGTTCTTGTTCCTTCTGTAACCCGAGACGGCGAGGTGAGCAGGGGTGAACCGCTCGACGTCTTACCTCCCTGTCGCCCACACCACAAAGGTGGTGCCGGAGTGGGTTTGTCACGTCCAATATCAGCAGACGATGAGGTGGGTGACGAGGAGGCGGGCCGAGAAACTAGATGTGATTTGTGGGCGCGGGGAGTATCCAAAGAAGTAGGCTGTACACGAACATCTTGGGAGACTCCAAAAGGGTGCACGGTGGTTGCTGTCGACGGTAGTACCGGCTGAACTCCGCCATCGACATGTCATGTCTTACCCTTCCAGCCCCTCTTAGCCGAAGTGGAAGTCTCCGACGAGGATTCCGTGTGTGAGGACTGTTTCATGTCCGATGTGTCAGATGAACGGCGGGCGCGTCCCGAGGAGTGAGCACGGGGTGGGTTGCGTCCTGTAGGGCGTCTATACGAGGTCATGCGCTTTTTCCATCGACTCCAAAGTGTGGGATCTTTTTCCATGCAGAGCTTGATGTCATTGTTAAGCAGGCCTGTGGCGTTAATGAACCCACGAGTACAGGATTTGAAGGAGTGGTCTTCCCCTAAGCAGTTGAGGCACTTGCCCTTGTACAGCCGAAGCGCGTTGCGGCGGTCTTCAGCTGAGACCAAGGGGGTGAACAATGGCGGATCATTCTTGGTTAGAGCCATCTCACTAGCGACATTGTACACCTCTTGGAAGTGTCCTTGCAACGGCCAATCGCTGTAGTGCAACAGAAAAGGGTCCCGATCATCATTAGGTAGAGGGTCAACACTCATCACCGCAGCCGAAGAACCTCGGCTCCACGAAGGGGTCACCGACGAACGCTACGCCGAAGAAGCTACAGCACGCGAAACAGCAGACGAACTCCTAGCATTCGTGGAAGACACCGAAAAAGAATCGTCCCCATGTACCGCCGGCGTGTGCGCGAATGCACGCTTGTCCAACACATCCCACATATCGTCCAAGCACGAAGCAATATCGCCCAAAAGGGGCTTCCATGGAGAGCTGCTCATCCATGTACACCTGTCCAGACACTACGGGAAACTGCTTCAACATGGAGTCTCGAACAGCTATCTGCACTTGCGCATCCGAAGGCTTGAACGCGTGGTGAGAAACCATGACGGTCATGGCCAGAGCCTTATAGCGACGAATGTATTCTCCGTAAGTCTCGCCGGTGGACACGCCAAAACTACGAAGACGATCAATCCCCGAGCTCTTGCCCTTGAGTGTCCCAGGCAGCCGCCAATTTCTGGATGAAGAACGCGTACGTCGAGGGCCCGGCCGGTTCCCGGCGCAGATGGTTTTCTACCTGTTGGAAAGTGGCATCAAGAAATTCCAGCGTGGCACGGTTGGTGGTTTGACCTTCAACGACAGCAGCACGAACACGTTTGCGCAACAACGGAAGCCATCCTGCGACCCAGGTGGAGGAAGTGAAAGTCTGCTTGCGTTTGACGTCGCTTTTGTTGAGGATCTCGGTGACCACGCCCTTGCAGCTAGACGCGAAACGAGCAAATTCATCGGGATCAGAACCAAGGGGCAAGCGCGTGACACTATCAAGTTGTTCCGGCTTCAGTTTGTCCATCTTGTCTTGAATGCGAATGGTGTCGGCCTCCGCTGCAGCGGCGTCCGTGGCGTCCAAAGCCTCCTGCCGCGCTCCCGCCCCCGTGGAAGACAAAGGCAAGCTAGCATCATCCGGAGGCAACGGCGATGTCGCGTGGGCCGGTGACGCGATGACGTGGCCGGTCGCCGAGCGAGGATCGATCAGGATAGACGTACGCGGGAGGGGGGGGGGCACCACCAAAGGCTGTTGTGGCAGAGCTGGGGCGGTCGACGCTGATGACGATGACACTGCCGTGGCCCTGGCAGCCGCCTCTTCATGACCCTCGTGCCCTGGACGAACTCCCGAGGAACTCGAAGCGTGGTCTTGCAGTGGTGCCAAATGCGCTCGTGACGAAAAAGGTGGGGCAGAAAATGGTATGCTAGGGGCGTTCGAGGGCACAGAAGGTGGTACATTCGAGTCGGCAGCAGCATCCACAACTTGGCCAGGCGTTTGCGCGCGCAGGAGAGTGAGCACTTGTTCCAACAGCATTTCAGTACGGGAAGCCGAAGTCGAGGCGTGTGATGCAGCATTGCGCGGTGAACCAACCCGTTCGTCCTAAGGCAAGGAAGATGTGGGCTGATCTACCACGGTGTGTGTAGGGGCATGGCTTTTAACCGCGGCGGAATGTTCACGAAGTTGCATGTTGGCAAGTTTGAACGCCAAGGTAGACACGGATGGCTGTCCTACAACAGCGGGGGGGCGCAAAACCAGTGGCGAAGAACAGAGGGAACCGTCTTCTGAAGCATTCTTGTGTTCCCCCAATAGCCCAGAACTACGAAAATCACGCCGATCATACTGCACTTGCCTGTGACCCCGACCTGACTTCTTCTCCCTTTGCCACCTCGACCGCTGTCCGAGCTGGTCGCCCTGCTGTTGCCCCCGCTCCTCGTCTGGCTCCGGCTGCGGCTACGCCTACTCGAAGGCGTGTTGCTCCCGCGACGGTCGCTACTCCGGCTGCGATCACGCCGAGACCAAGGCGCGTGACGTTGCTGGCGGTCTGTGCTCCGGCTCCTGCTCCGGCTCTGGCTGTGTCGACGCTTCGACGAAGATCTGGGAGGTTGGGTTCCCGCGTACCCCCGCTCACCATCTTCGACACCCCGCCCTCGCGAAGTGCGCTCGGTCGTCCCGCTCTTGGCTGTGGGGGCTTGATCAACCCCAACGGTTCCTCCGGTTGGTGGAGGTAGGAGCCGCCGACCGACTGTAATCCTTGGTCCCTCCGGAAGCATGGACACGGCTTGCAGAATCCTGCTGAGGGAGCTGCAGATCATGCTGGAAGTCTTCGTTGGTTGCAGTACGAGCAAGAGGCAACCTAATTCCCCCATTGTGTACCACCACCGCTGTCCCCTGGGGACCCTCTCGGTGAAAGAAGCCCTACGGAGAGCAGACACTAGCTGAAACACACTCTGTTGCAAGGACGGTTCAAGCTGGTCGAGGAAGGGGCTCGATACAAGGTGTGCAAAGCCAAGTCCAGTATGAGAATCGGGATAGCGGTCACGCACAATTTGTTGAAGGCCAGCCCACGCAAAAAGGGCACCAGTTCGGTCGGCATCATGGAAGGTGATCACTTGTGTAGGCGTGTAAAGGGGGCGGGACAGGAATGCTGTGTCCTTCGCGTGAAACCTGTACTCCGCGGCTTCATCGTCCGACGCGCCGTCGGCATCCCCGGTCGGCCCATCCAGCGTCACAGAAAACTTGGGAGCAGCAGCCACTTCCGGTCCCGGGGCCGCCTGGGACGTGAGAGGGGGAATGACACGACGATGGGCGGGGGGCGAAGGCAAAGTTGAAGCTTGTGGGCGTTGCTCCAGGTCCTCCAGCCGTGATCGGAGCGCCCCCTGCTTCGCCCTAGCCGCTCGAACATACTCCTCTCGCGCCGCCAGTTCCGCTTTCTTCTGCGCAGCAGCCCGAGCAGCCTCGCACTCCTCCTCCTGCTTCCTCGCAGCAGCAGCCAGAGCAGCCTCACGCTCCTCCTCCTGCTTCCTCGCAGCATCCGCCAGAGCAGCCTCACGCTCCTCCTCCTGCTTCCTTGCAGCATCCGCCAGAGCAGCCTCACGCTCCTCCAGCAGCTTCCGCTCTTCCGCCGCCGCTACCTTGCTGGCCAGACCTCGGCACCACATCTCGGTCAATTCTTGATAAGCGATGAACTCATCTTGCGGCAAGTTCATCACTGTGGCTTCCTGAGGGAGCGAGAAAGGACGAACGCAAATGGGGGAACCGGGGGACAAACGAGCTGCCCTGACAACTTCGCGCAGGGAGATCCGTCCATCGTTGTAGGCCTGCTCCAGGTCCGCCGGATCCGCCGTGGCGATGTTGTCCCTCAGGTCATCAACTGTGGACGCGCCGGGTGCGGACGCGCTCTCGTCGCTCGTCCCGGCCACTGCAAACAGCTCCGCGGTGGATGGCTCGCCCTCAGCCTCGTAGTCGAGGATTTCCTCATTTCCATCCATCAGTTCCACATGGCCACGCGACATGTTGTTCTCTTTTTTCAAAAGGATAGGGCCAGAGGAAGGGTAGCTACTATCGATTTTTAAAAGTGCAGTACGGCCAGAAACAGCAGATGTGTCACCCCCAACCTCTGCTGCGGCAGCAGAACCGATTGCAGCAGAAACAGTAAAGCTGGGCGCAATCGCGGTAGAGGCAAGCCGAGGTCCATGTGAAAAATGGAGATACCCACAGGATAGCATACGCCCGGTGACAAAAGCTTGATGCACACGAGGTTGAAGCGGATCCAACCAAGCAGAAAAGGCGTCCAAAAGCACACCATGCCACGCATAGACAGCAGTGGAAGCTAGCACAAAAGGACCCGTATTATACGGAGACACGAGATTGTCCGACCAAAACACACGCAGAGCAGCACGGCGTTCCTCCGCAACTGGAGCCGAAGTGCGAGCAAAGACCGCTGTGGGTTTGCGCTGTTGAAAGGTTTCCATTTCAAATGCCTTTGAGGGTGAATGACTCTCCAAAAATGATTTCCATGTGATTGCGAAAAATGGAGGGAAGGCTGGTGGGGCGGCTGACACCCAATTTGTGTGCACACCACGCTCTCCACCTCGAAACAAGCGGAGTCAAATCTGAGAGCACCACCGGGAAATCCGCGGACATCGGCCGGTACGCCGGCATGAATGCAGTAGAGGTGGTAGCGGACACGGGAAGCATGCTATCATCTCGAGTCCCACTACACAAAGGCAGCAACTCCGGTTGCTGCATGCAAAGCGTGTCCGCCACCGAAATAACTTAATGGACCGCCGATGCAGACAAAATGGCTCGGGAGGGGCGGCGAACGTAGGAAAAATCACCTACAACATCGCGATGACCGCCGAGGCGCGTATCCTTCGCAAGGTCCCAGTCCCGCGGACGCTTAGCAAACGCATCGCAAGCCAGCATCTCTACAGGAGAAGAAGCAGAGAAGGCTAAGTCTAGATTCTCGTGGGTGGTGAGACCAAATAACCAACAACCCAGTGATTGTGAAGAAAGCGTGACAACAACACACAGCAGTGTGGAGGCCCCGTCCAGCACCCGCTTACCGTGTAATGCCAGCTGACGCCAAGTTTAAAGGAGGCGAAGCCGTGGGCGGTAGCTTGCTCCTAGAGATAGATGAAGGTAGGTTCTGTCGTTGACACGCTTGTCCACGACCACGTTGAGATGGGAAAGTTGCCTGTTATTGCTGAGAGACGATCAGCAAGGGTCTGAGGTGAAGTGGGGATCCAACTTCACCTCAGGGGGTACGCAGACGAGACAAATCCTAAGAGGGTAGGTGTCTGAAGGGTATACCTCCTGGGACCGACCCACATCCTATCAACAATAAGATATACCCTATTTAAGCAAGCAGCCACACTCCTTAACAGATCACTTCTGCTGTAGAAAAAACATTTCACGAATAAATTCACGATGATTTTTATTCGCGTTGGCATACCTTGTATATTTTTCGACACAACCAATCCATGTCTCCGTTGTTGTTGATCACTCGCATTCAAAACTCACAAGACAGCTACCAAACTGCTTTGTTGAGCCTGTTACCCGCAGGGGAGATATCCCTATTTGTTGTCTGGGAAATCGTAGACATACAGGTAGCTTTTTCCTACGCTGTGAATTCGATGCTAATCTGTCTCTGACTCTTAGAGACGGATTCGTTGTGTCATACAAAGAAAAAAAAATAAAACTCAAAATGATCGTTGCACTTCGCCACCGCAAAAAGCATCGCGGATACCTACTACAAGGATATGAGTCGGCGATACCCAGCGGCCCATTACCCCGCCCTATGGCATCTCTACTCTGCTGTCTGTCTACATCAACTGCTGCTTCGCTCTCTCCACTCACCGACACGAACAATATACATCAAGGGTGTTCTCCGCGGTTGCTCCAAACACCCGGCTGCTGCATGCACCCCCCCGCCGCGTTTAGTTTTTTTCCAGAAGTAGATGCGGGGAATCTCTCGCGCCAAGTTGTGTGCACACACACAAGCATCCAGCTCTACTGCGAAGGAACACGCCCCAGAGGAAAGGAGGAGTGCTTACGTCTGGAGACTCGCCCCGAGCATGTAAGTATGTACAGCAGTCAGTGCAGTGCAGGTGACAGTAGTGCGGGTGTGCGACAGGGGGAGCCACACATATACATGTATTGCTGTAGATGGACTTGCTTCTTCTCGGCGGACCCAAACCCACTGCCAAACTAAGGTTGGTTGCACCTCTACTACATGCCAGGGTACGTGCTCACCGCCATAGAAGCTTGCCTGAAGCCGTTTAGGGCTGCTCCCGACCACGCGCGTTTCAGGAGAGGAGTTAGTTGTGAAAGGCCTCTCCCGCGAAGGTGTGTTTTGATTCCAAATTCGGAATAAAACATGGGGTATTTATCACTTGCCGATCCCCGAATAGAATATTCAGCCTTCGGAATTTTTGCCAGACCGAGGTCAAAAAATCAAACCGAAGTATACAGTATAACAATTCCTTGTTCCATGTGGCATTGCTCACGTCATAACAGCAACCTCTTACAACTCGTAAACGGCGCACGTTTTGGGTTGTTCGCGGTGGCGCAGATCTGCCTTTGATAATCGTTCGTGACTCGCAAAATCACCAGTGGATCTTCCATTCCCGCACGTTTGGCCCCGATGGTAATTTTTCGGCTCCCCTCCCATACATCGGGGTCCAACAAAAAAAATGAAACTATTTCGCGCGAAGCACGAAAAGAAGGGTCGGAGAGAGACATCAAAGCAAGCGTAGATAGATATGGATGGAGCTTACACCACCACGTAGATCACCAGTCAGTGCGCACGCTCACACTTCACCCGATACCGCCAGTCAGTCAGGAGATGAATGGGAGCACTGTTTAGCTCTCATCATCATAGCGGGCAAACATTTCTTTCGGAAGTAAATGAGAAGACGGAAGACGGAAAACTTGCGGCATTCATTGTGACAGAAAAAACTGGCTCTCTGAACTCGGACATCACATGCATCTCGCTCATGTTTGTTTCTCATGATCAGCTCTGTGTGCTGGATCTCTCTGCGGTATGTATGTGGTCCGGAGGACGACACAGACACCGGGTGTATGTGTATGTGCTGACATTAAGCTTTACGGAGTAGTATTGATCTAGACTGACTGCTGTATGTTGCTGTACTGTACGTAGTCTCACAGCAGTATATAGCTATACAAGCCACACTTGGACACACAGACAGACAGGTCAAAGCGCACGCCACGCGCACCCAAGTAGTAGCAGCCATACATATAGCAAACAAGTGCAGTTTTCTTCTTCTGTTGCTATACGGTACTAGGTTTAAGGATTGGCCCCCCGCCCCCCAATGGGGCTGGGGGCCAACATCCAGGACGGATGGTGGTGAGTGACCGGGAGGAAGGAAAGAAGAAGAAGAAGGGGAGATGATTTGTAAGGGCGGGAAGAAGGGACGGTGTTGGGAGAGGCAAGGAAGTGATGAAGAATTTCGGCACTCGACGAGCGCGCGGTCCCGTCGGGGGTGAAAGGAACATGTCAGTCCGTAGTCTTGTCTATCGGAATCAAAAAGCCGAAAAATCGAGGTATGTATACATTATGTACACAACGACGGAGAAGGCCGACGAGGAAGGTACGAAGAGAGGAAATTGCACCCCACGTTCGAAGTCGGTGTGAAAACCGCCGCAAGGATGGAGTGCGAAAGGAACAAAAACGGAGACGTCGACGTTTGTTTGCGTCGTGGAGCGATCCTTCTGTATATCGCAGGTACCCACCAACGCAAGACGGGGAGGTAAAATACCCATCGTGAAAGTCAAAGCGCAGGCCATAGCTGCATATGACTCATGCACGGAGAAGTTACCACACGGAGACTTATCAACAAGAAGTTTGAAGACCGGCTGAGAAGGTTTGAAGACACAAACACTTACGCGGCGACGATGGCAAGCGCAACGTCAAAACTTCACAAGAAATAGACACAAGTGGGTATACCCACCCCTTTCTCGGACAAAAGTGGGTACTCGAAAATTCAGCGCGCGCGCACTCCATAGGCGACCCCCGAACGACTCAAAACCCCATTCTGACACCTGGGCGACACACCCAGGGACCATACACAGCACGGGCATCGATTTTTTCCCACTTTTAGGCACACCTTTGGCCCTAATACCGCCGACGCGCGCAAGGCCTCACCAGAGTGCCCACTTTATGTCCGACATCGCGGTGGGTATACCCACCGGCGTCAACTAATTTTTTCATGTACCCACTTGTGTCTGTATTTTGACCCACTTTTGTCCAAATTGTACCCACTTTTGTCCACCTACGGACGGCGGAAATCAAGCGGAAATCGACCTCCATGTCACCGTTACGGCAGAACATCGATTAGCCTCGGAACGTCTCAAAACCTCCCAACACCGTATCCATGGCATCTTTCCTATCCATGGCTGCCGACTGCGGACCGACCACGGAGGAACATGTCAGAAACATGCCAGACCCCTTCGGTACCGGCACGGGGAGATAAAAATGCGTGACACACAACGGACAACACAACCAACGGGTCGCACATACAGAAAAAAAAGACGCGCAAACAGCAACAACACACACACTAAAACACCAACCACCACGACGAGTGCGCACCGACTCGTCACGGCAGCAGTCGCATGTCGAGGCAGTTAGCCCTGCAGGGCGCCCGCTCAGGGTCAAGCGCGGGCGCACCTCTGTCAACTGCTGGCGGCGCCATGGTTGAAGGGGCAACGTTTGCGACGTCGAGTGCCTTAAAACACGCATTCATTCATGGTGTTGTCCGTTGTGTGTCACGGATTTATTTGTGGCGTGCCGTTAGTGCGCTGCTTGCCGGGCTTGCCGCGGGTATCTTCCCGTGCCTGGTATCTCCCCGTGCCGGTACCGAAGGGGTCTGGCGTGTTTCTGACATGTTCCTCCGTGGTCGGTCCGCAGTCGGCAGCCATGGATAGGAAAGATGCCATGGATACGGTGTTGGGAGGTTCTGAGACGTTCCGAGGCTATTCGATGTTCTGCCGTGCGGTGACGTGGAGGTCGATTTCCGCTTGATTTCCGCCGTCCGTAGGTGGACAAAAGTGGGTACAATTTGGACAAAAGTGGGTCAAAATACAGACACAAGTGGGTACATGAAAAAATTAGTTGACGCCGGTGGGTATACCCACCGCGATGTCGGACATAAGTGGGCACTCTGGTGAGGCCTTGCGCGCGTCGGCGGTATTAGGGCCAAAGGTGTGCCTAAAAGTGGGAAAAAATCGATGCCCGTGCTGTGTATGGTCCCTGGGTGTGTCGCCCAGGTGTCAGAATGGGGTTTTGAGTTGTTTGGGGGTCGCCTATGGAGTGCGCGCGCGCTGAATTTTCGAGTACCCACTTTTGTCCGAGAAAGGGGTGGGTATACCCACTTGTGTCTATTTCCCAAGAAAAAAAGTGCATACAAAAAAAGAAAAGGCCAGATGGCGACCCATGGCTCTCTCTCTCAGAATGAAGGGATTCCCACAATTTCCAACAGGTAGTCCACAAGTATCGAGGACGACGGACGTCGGAACGGTTTTTAATGTGG
This sequence comes from Ectocarpus siliculosus, assembly GCA_000310025.1. Taxonomy (NCBI): domain Eukaryota; class Phaeophyceae; order Ectocarpales; family Ectocarpaceae; genus Ectocarpus; species Ectocarpus siliculosus. Next base: position 42,387 of record FN648629.1, on the reverse strand, counting down.
AGACAACAGCAACAACAACAACGATGAAGGTCGACCCGTCCTGCGTCGTTCAGTGTAAAATGATAAATGCAAAAGGTGGACTGCGTAAAGATCCAGCGGTCTTTTTCGGCAGTGGCAAAGAGATATGCGACCACATGCCGCGAAAAAAAAAAAAGTTGAGCGGGATACTCTATTTAGTAAATAGAACACCGCCTTCTCTGTTGTTGCAGGCAGGTTTGCTTCCACAACCCGGGAGTCCAACCCACTCTTGTATTTCGGCCTACAATACTCCAATCGACACAAGCACCGGTAGGAGAGTGCGTGGGAGATGCCGTGACAGCACAACTCCACTCTCCTACGACATCTATGTACAGTAGCTGCTGTCGTTGTAGCACCATGTGGAATTTCTCCGAGGGGTCCTCCTGCGCGGTAACGACAACATGGCGAGAGCTCTACGTGTACCTGTCGTCGACACATGTGGCAGCCTCGCGACACACGAACGGATGTTTGCATCGCATTGTACTATGGTTCGCCGTGGCAGGAAGTATCCCATCCCGTTAGGTCGTTGCGGTACTTGTAGCACGCGGACGTCGTTCGGCGTCTAGTCCATACTGCTGTAGCAAAAACACAGCAGCAGTAATCGCACCCGTGGCCATTCGGCTAAGCCACAAGGTTGGGGGGGGGGGCGGACTTTATCGGTACGCCCCCCATTAGGCGTTGACTAGGGGTAGGTAACCTGGGCAAGGTCAAGTACTTGGGCAGGGTTCGGCACGAGCGACCTTTTGGGTACGCCCCCCATTATCACATGACTAGGGTTAGGTAACCTGGGCAAGGTCAAGTACCTGGGCAGGGTTCGGCACGAAAGGCACGTTGCCCTCGTTCCAGACCCTGCCAACGTACGTCAATGGTAACCTGGACACAGTCCGAAACTGGGTAGGATTCGGTATTCAAGGAACCTTGGCCTAGGTCCAGACCATGGCTACGTAGGCACAGCGACCTTGGGCTTGGTTATGGGCATGCCATCGTCGCGTCTGTACCACTATAATAGGTAGGCCCAGACCCTGCCAACGTACGCACAGCGACGTTGGCCCAAGGGTGGGGTAAGCAACTTTTTTCTGGGCCGACGCCCTCACTAGGGATACGAGCATGACGTTGCTCAAAACGTTTATTTTCAAGTTGTATCGCAGATCGTGCGGCCGACAAACGACAAGTCACACATGTCGGCCTCTGAAATCGTCAATCGTACAAAAACGCAGAGGCGAAAGCACAACGTACTCCTCACCCGCCCCCCTCACGGAGCTACAGCATGAGAACAACGCGCATACGTTTGTCTCCCTCCCCTCGCGTAGAGCAAAGTCGAGCATAGAAAAATACCCAAGGAGGCGTAGAGAGAGAACGGGCCTACATAATCCTTCAAAGACATGAACGTACGGATATGACCTCAGCAAATTGGGCTCAAGACTCACCCCGCGAATGTCACAGAAGAACCTCCCGGAGGATGCACCGAAGCCAGAGGACTCCGCAGAGAACATTACGAGGTATATCATGCGCTCAAAGACTTCCTTCTTCCACGCTAGAGGAGCATCTGTCCTCACATGGCTGAACAATTCTTTTGCAACTACAGTCATGAAAAAGTACCCTTTGGAATCTACCCCTACAAGGAGAGGGTCTCAGCGAAAGTACATCTCGCTATGATCACTTTGGAACAACTCTCGCGTGAGGACGAGGAGACAAGGGGTGATGTGAGGGAGGCGCTGCCAGAGGAGATTGACTTTGAAGACGAGGAGGGAGAGCACTCATCGTCCCACTGAGGGTGCGCCCTAGGAGCAAGACTCCTGGGGAACACATAGTATAGGCATCCAACGCGGGAGTCCTGCGACAGCGCCCTGGACAATGAAGTTGCCGTTGTGACTCCCACAAACAAGACAGTTCCGCCACCTCGAGGGTCCCAGCAAGCATGGGGCAAAGCGAGTCTATGGAATAAACAAACAAGACAAAATACTCAGGCAGTGGAGGTGCTGATGGACTCGGGTGCGGGAGGAGGCCATTACGCGTCTTGGAAGTTCATTCAAGGAGTGGAAAGAAACCAGTATGGAGGAAAGAACATGGTGTCAACGAAGGGAAGGGGCCGACTCCGAGCAGCTAATCCGAGTGACAGTGGAGTAGCTCCGATGACCATTCGAGGAACATGTGTGCTGTTCTTAGTCTTTCCCTTGATTGATGAGATTTTCGGTGTGAGAGTGGGAGTCGTGGAGGGACTTCCTGTAGGTCTCATTCTAGGCACTGCGTTCATGCGTCAATACAACAGCACACTAGACTTTGGAGGCTCGGGGTCTGGGTGGTTTCGACCATAACCCACACCTGATCGAACACCACTGCTGCTATACATGGAGCCTTCGAGAGTGAAAGCTAAGACACTACGTGGACTACATAGGAGACCAAACGAGGAGAACGAACCAACTCGAGCGTTCTACACGGTGGAAGATCAAGCAGAGGAAGACGTTCGACAATCACCGCCGTCTGAAGTACTGGCAATGGAGGCTCTGGAATTAGGGTCAACAGCGTTGGAGGATGATGGGACGCTGACATGGCCCATCTATGTTGACCAAGAAATCAACGTACCTGGCAGTGCTCAATCAGGGACTGGCAGCGGGAACCTTCAGGCTATCCACCTCTTCGTGGTGCTCGCGGATTGTGCCTGTCCCTAATTCCGACGGCACATACCGTATGTGTAAATACTACAGGAACCTTCAGGCTATCCACCTCTTCGTGGTGCTCACGGATTGTGCCTGTCCCTAATTCCGACGGCACATGCCGCATCTGTAAAGACTACAGAAATCTCAACAAGCTCATCAAGAAGGATAGTGGTGGACTTGGCGACATCACGGGCATGCTCGATCGGATGAAAGGGAGTAAGTTCTTCTCATCTCTCGACTCGGCACAGGCATATCATCAACTGGAACTCGAGGAGACGGACAAACATAAGACGGCCTTTAGGGACCCCACGGGACGTCTACTCGAGTCAAATCGATGCGCCTTTGGTATCACCATAATCCCCGCCGTCTTCTCAGCCACGTTGGGTGATGATCTGCCAGAGTTATTGGGCAAGGGCTTGGAGAAATGGTTGGATGACATCGCACTCCACGCAAAGACGTTGGAAGAACACTTCGTGCTGTTGGAGAAGGTCCTCACTATCCTGAAACGAAAAGGGTACACAGGTCACTTCTTGAAAAGAGAAATTTCTATTGCCAGAGCTCGAGTTCTTAGGGGTCATGGTCGGAAGGGATGGAACTCGACCAGCACCATCGAAGCTTGATCGTCAAACGATCGGGAGGTTCTGGGAGTGTTGTATGCACTAGACCATTTCAAGATTTACCTTCAGCACCGTCAGTTCACTCTCATCACGGACTGTGCGGCCCTGATGTGGCTCTTCAGTAGCCAAACCCTATCGTCAAAGATGCACCGTTGGGCGCTAAAGATGATGGCGTATGATATGGTCTTGAAGTGGAGAAGGGGAACAGACCATGTCGTTCCAGACGCCCTCTCTAGACTCCGGCGGAAAGGCTCTGGCGAACCCGATGTCGACACCACATTACCGGGTGATGGAGATGGCGAAGTAAGGGGGAGCGGGCCGGCAGAACCAGTGTCGGAAGGGGTTCCTCTCCAAAATATGGAACAATCACAACTTGCGGAAGAAGCGGAGAGAAGGTACTCACAACCGGAGTTAGTCATGCTCAACAAGGAAGACATCAAACTCGATGGAATCTGCTTAGCTGACCTGGGGCCAACAGAGGTCGATGACAGAAAAGTGGAGAATCTCAGTGTGTTCTATGCATTGCAGATCACACCTGATGCGTTGACACCGAGGGACGAGGAGTACGTAGCGGCGTATCAACAAGCACAAGGTCTCTTTACACTAAGACAGCAGAGGGCGGCTGTTCTCGGTCGAGGGGCAGGTGGAGTATTACAAGCCGTTGAGGGTATGCTGGACGTAACATGTGTGATTGACTCTGATTGGAAGACCATGGAATGCATCAGAGTGAACGGAGGAGCCGGTGATGCGACATTGGTTCGTCAGCCTTTAGAGTCCGACACACGCCACAAAATCCTCGAGTATAAACCCGAAATCCTCATTGGCAATGCGTGTGCCATTGAGGATGGTCCAGACGAAGGAGCGAGGACAGGGCGAAATGCAGACAACATTGTGCAGATTTTCGTGTCGTCCCCCATCCAGATCCTGGTAATGGAGAATCCAGTAGGCTTTGCCGGGTCAGAGAGATGGAAGAACATTCTTCACCCAGAACTGCACCTGGCGGGCTGTGAAACGGCAACAGCGTCTCTGTCAGCGACAGCAGTCGGGATACCCACAACAAAACGGAGAGTGTTTGTGGTAGCAGTCAAGAAGAGCGGGGATCCCAATTTGACAGCTAAACTATCTCAGTGGAAGAAGAATGTGGAGAGAACCGCACCGTCGACACCCACGGTCGGTGCCTTTTTGAGAAAACAGGGATGTTTCTTCTTGAAACGGGAACGTCAGAACAATTCGATATTCTCATTTGAGGAGCCGGTGGTGACGGTTACAAGGGAACACATCATGGGCCGTAAACCCCTATCGACAGCTTTTACGGCACACCCCAATGACGCAGGGTCGTTGCAGGAAGCGCAAGAGCTATCGTGGGAAGATTACATGAAGCTAACCACCAACCGGGACGCGGACTACCCATATCAGTGGTCGCTTGGGCCGTGGCAGTGGTCACTTGGACCCATCGTACGATGCCGGATGAGAGCCTTCCAAACAAAGAGTCAGCATACCACCTGCTCTATGGGGGCCAAGGACATCGTTTGATCACATGTCGCCATCACTAGACAACTCGGGCCCAGCATTACCGTTGGAAAGGACGGTGGAGGACACGAGAAGGGAGACTGTGGGAGTGATGCAAGTGCTAAAAGTGAGACAGGAAAATCGGAATAGACACTGCGAACTCCAGAACGCGAGGATCAAACATGCATCACCCGGCACCAAGGCTAAAGTGGGCGACAAGGTATTGGTCAAGGAGAGCGCCAGTACACTCTACCGGGATGGCGTCCACCCTAAACTTGCCCATGACCACTTCACAGGACCGTGGCAAGTCGTGCACGTCGTGCGAGAGGGGTTGAGCTTTACTGTAAGACTGCATGGGCGTCAAATCCGCCAGAGGACGGTGGCAGCCACGGACTTCAAGCCGTTTCATTCTCGACCACAAGACATCAGACATCCATTCGAAGATGAGTTTGGTTATTTTGTATGGTCGCTGGATTTAGGATTAGCTGAAGACTCCGTCGTCGCGGCACCTCTGTATACTTTGGTGAATAGACGGGTGGTCCAGGGCGCTGGAGGAATAGCGTCCGCATGGGCATGGGAGTATACGTTATGCCGGCTAGACGCCCAGAATCAGACACCTCCGAGCTGCTCTCGACCTTCCAAAGCTGCTCTTGATTCCATCCAGCTGCTCTTGATCTTATCTTTAATTATTATCCAGCTGCTCTTGAAAGGGTCCTTAGCATCACGTGAGTCGTGGCACCAAGCTCGTAGACCCTTATTGAGAAGATGACGCCTTGTAAAGATCGGCTTTCGTATTTCCTTTATTTTTCTCGCGGCGACTAAGCTCCTCCCAATCTCCATCCGAATATCGTACTTTCCAATACGGTCCCCTAAAGTCATAAACCACTCCCGTCTGCTCACTAACTTGCCCTCCCCCATCAGTGAACGACTGTCTTACCTTGGTACCCACCGGAAAATCCTTCAGCGCTTGTTCACGAGAGGCTGCATCTTGGTCTTCTTTGCTCGGATATTCAGGAGGCCTAGGTCGACACGTGTCATCATGATATTCTTCCCAGAGTGCGTGAAATATATTTAACTGAAGAGAGGTAAAGCTATTGTAAGCCTCTTCCTCATTAACCCCTTTGGGTCTAGGCTGGACTGTCAGATTTTTTTTTTTGCGCCAAAAAAAAAAAATGAGAGCGAGAGCGAGCGGGAGAGAGAGAAGTGCAGAGAAAGACACCAGTGTACTTCTGCACACGCAACAGCTACCTCCCCCTGTAGGCCATGAGAGAAGCCGGCGACAGGGTGGTGGCCACAGACAGGGTCGTAGAAGGGTTGGTGGGTGGTCGCGCTGCGGTCAGTAGGGCAGGTTAGCTGTGTAGCCTTTGAAATGATCAGTCGTCTAGCTGCCTCAACTAGTCTATTTTCGGTATATTGTAAATGATCAGTCCAGAGAGGGCAAAATGATCAGTGAAGACCCATAGCTGGTATGTGTACTTCTGTACTTCTCTGTTCTCTGTCCCCCCCCGAAATGTGCCCTGCCAACTCTCTAGAGCTCCTGTGTTTTTCAAACAACAAGCACATCCACCAGCACACACCTGTACCTCGTGGTTTCCTAGGTTCGGGCGAGGGTGGTATGTGTGGCGCTACGAGTGTGGATGAGTTGCCGATATGTTTTAGTCGTCTACAGCAGTAGTAGTGTTGTTGTAGCGTTCGTTGTAGCTGTTGACACAATGACTGCTGGATCTTCGGAACGATTTTCAAATTGTTGGGAACCACGATATCCTCGATATCTGGGCTTCCGCAGGGACTGCAATACCCTCCCTTTTGCTGCACAGGTGGAGGTCGAAACCCCTTGTGGAGAAAATACCCCTCCCCCCCCCACCTTGCCAAGGTGGATGTGCCTCATTTTCCTGAATTTTGTACCTTGGCAATCTCGGCCGTGCGGCAACCTTGGGAGTCACCACGCCAAGGGGTAAAACATCCAAAGGTTGTCACAATGCCTGCAACACGCAACCTTGGCAATCTCGGCCGTGCGGCAACCTTGGGAGTCACCACGCCAAGGGGTAAAACATCCAAAGGTTGTCACAATGCCGGCAACACGCAACCTTGGCAATCTCGGCCGTGCGGCAACCTTGGGAGTCACCACGCCAAGGGGTAAAAATTCGGAAAAAACTCCAAAGGTCATCGCAATGCCGGCAACAACACGCGATTGTATTTATTCATGTGTGTGTGTGCGGAGGAACAAGGGAGGAACAAATCGGGGGCGCGCAGATTGGAGTGCGGAGGGGGCCCACGGAAGGCGCATAATTTCCATAGGGGGGGGGGGCTCTCGAGAAAAAAATGGTTGGAGCTGACGTGGACACGCACGACAGAGCCAGTGTGTCCCTCCCTTCCCGCGCTCCCGTCCCTCTTACGTGCAAAGAGCATATACACCATCAGCGCTATGAGCAGCACGGGCACTACTGCTCACCCCCAGCATGCTGCAGCAGCACAGTCGCAGTCTCAACTGCAGAAGAAGGAGGAAAGATGCAGAAGCACGTCGCGAAGATCAGGACCAAAGTGCGAAGGTTTTGCGTGACAACCTCACGGATGAGGTGAGGGGGGAACACCCACCCGATGTAGTATGAACCTTTTGCCCCGTCCCTTTGGATTTGCACCCAATGATAAACCCGCCACGACCTCTACACTCTCTCTCCCTCTCTTTCTTTCTCTGTCTCTCTCTGTTTCTCTCTTTCTGCCTTTCTCTCTCTCTCTGTTTGTCTCTTTCTCTCTCTCTTTCTCTCTCGCTCTCTCTCTCTCTCTCTGTCTCTCTGTCTCTTTCTCTCTCTGTTTGTCTCTTTCTCTCGCTCTCTCTCTGCCTGCCTCTCTCTCTCTCTCTCTCCCTCTCTCTCTCTCGCTGGCTCGCTCTCCCATTCGTTCCCAGGGATCTCTTCTAAGATGTCAGTACTGCTGTAGACTTTGACCCAACTTAATTTCGTGACTGGGTTGATTTGAATTTTTATGTCTTTTTCCCCACAACTGGCTCTCTGCGGTCGAAGATTTTCCAAGCAGCGTGTACACCCATAAGTCACGGTGGCAAGGATAGTGCAGCAGTGGGTCCCTGTGAGCCCCCACATGGGCTCACAGGGATAGGGACGCGGTGTATGTAAGGGTGACGAACAGGAGTGAGTACAGTGGTACTACTGTTGTACAGCAGTAGCAGCTATGCGGAGAGAAATAGACTGCTGTACAGCAGGAGTAGTTTCTGAGCAGGTGTGCATGCCGTCTCCGACAGCTACCGTCCGCACACAGGATGTACCTGTCCAAGCAATACCTGTTGGCACATCTTCTCCACCTCATCTTTGGACAGAGCATACACTGACGGGAAACCGCCTCACAGAAGCGCCAGATCGACGAAAAAAACGGCCCGTGCATCAGAGAATCGAGACCATCATCCACTATCGCACAAAATGCATAAAAATCGTGATAAATTTTACGAATCTGTACTACAAATAGAGACCTGTGATCGGAGCTGTGGTCAGAGCTGTAGTCCCGAAAACTCTTGCCTTTGAGCGAAATTTTGCACACAGCAGACGAACCACCCTCCACTCCCATTACTGGGAACCACACGCACCGCAATCACAATAACATCAAGCACCGAGGCAGTACATTAGCATCGGCTCCGGTGTACGCTTGCTCTGCTCTCCCCGCGGATGCGGCACCGGGTTGATCACATGTTCAGGGTGCTGTATGCACCCTCCAGGTGGTATTTTGCGTTTGAATCTTGCAGTACCGGTAGGCAGTAGATTGGATCTGGAAAGGATATCTGCCCCACGTCAGAGAGGTTAGGCATGGTGAATAGTATTGTGCTATGTGAGTCCTGTGCGCATTGCTGATAAGCGTGCTTTTGGGGTGGGCTGCCTGTGTCTCCCTGCTGGTCTTTATGTGTGTTTTTTGCTCTTAGCCGAGGCACAACGGCGATCTTTCGGCACGCAAAGTGATCGGAGCTGAGTACGGAGCTGAATCAGCCTGTAGTCACGTAAGACTACTAGGTACGACCCAACGAATCCATATCTATCGAAGAATCCTCACACTACAGTACAGTACAAGTGCAAGGGGCTTCGGGGGCTTCCGCCGTCACGCTTAAGGAAGCGATTCCAAGATACATGTTTTTTTATCGCGTAAATGATGCGGTTGGTGAGTTTTAAACGATGTTGACTGGCTGAAAGATACTCGCCTTTCCGACATCTGTGCATACGAAAGAGAAGAGTAGAAAAGAGACTCACGAAGGCTGGGCAAGAGTGGGATGCGGGAGAGCGCTGAGGAGCTGAGGAGTGAGGAGGATGTGCAACCGAAGGAGTGCGGGCGTCGAGAAGCAGCGTTACCCTGGTTGTCATATTCATCTCTTTCGCTGTTGTTGTTGTTGTTGTTCTTTTCTTCACATTAAACAAGTGTCAGTTGCTATTCCCAAAATCTAGCGAAGACTCGGTCGGTGGTCACAAAAATGCTAGAGCCATCAGAAGATACAGTATAAAGAACACTCACACTTTGCAAGGAAAGGGCCGGCGTCAAGAAGAAGTGCACCTACAATCCCTGCAGTTCGTATACGTGCCAAAAAATAAATGAAGTACCTGTCCGCACACTACATTCGACGACAGCGCGCAGAGAAGAGAGAATCAAACACTAGTCCCTCGTGTCGCGGCCTTGAATTTAATGTTACCATTGTTTGATCTCCGTGCTGCTCGTCCCTGTCCCTGCTTGTATCTATTGCTGTGCAGACCAGGTGGATCGACGTGGACGACTACAAGGACGGGAAGCGTGTCGTTTCATTCCTGGCGAAGCACATGTCCCACGCTCTAACGGGCAGCGAAGCGGCGGTGAAGGGCGCGCTGCTCGCCAATAACAACATCAATTTAGTGGTAAGGTTCGAAAGCTCTCAACAGCTAGGCTCAGCTACACAGCCTTGACCCCACTGCTGTGCAAGATTGGACATGAAAATCGTTGTGGCGTATTGTAGCCCCTGATGAGGACGTCGGGCTGAGCCGCTCTGGAGAGCTCACCGTAGGCGCTCGCCGAGAAGCAAAGGATTTGCAACGTCATCATTACGGAAGACGACAATGAAAGAGAGAGACACGCCGGCCAGATCTCGATCCCCTTGGGAATGGGTTCCAGCCCCCAATGCGAAAACGCGCCACCACTCTTCTTTGGGTATCGTCGAAGAAAACGTCTTGTGTGTTTTCCACTAACCCCCCCCCCTCACCACTCCCCCCATCCTGTCGCACGCATTTGTCGCCGTAATGCCCGCTGCCGCACGCTTTTCAACAAAGTTTGTCGCGGCATTGACGACCAGGTCCTGCGAAATGTACAAGGCCATACGGCTTGTCATCTTCGACAGCCTCACGTCAACCCTCGACCGCGTAACCAAGAGGAGCATCGAGACCGCCCACGAGGAGGAGTCCGAGGATGATAGTTTCAGGGAGAACCAGGTTCCCGCGCGTCGGCAATCATGCCTCATCGCCCTCGCCCAGCTCAAAGAGACGTAGCTCAAAAAATGGAAGGATGTGAGTGGCTGATTCGTCTTTTGTTTGGTGGTTGCCTCTCGGGGGCGACGCAATTTGTGTGCTGTTGGGCCGTCGTTCATTTTGTTTTCTCCACAATGTCTTGGTGAGTGTGTGCCCTTGGGAAGGCGATGGCGGGTTCTTCGTCGTACATTAGTCCGTATTGGCTTGTGCCGTGTTGTTTTGTGCTCATGTTGTGCGTGTGCGTGTTGCGGAAGTCTTTTTTTCGCTCATTGAATTACAGCCAGTGAATCGGAGAGAGCTATTGCAGCGTGCCTCAGAACACAATCTTGTTGCCTTAGGCGCCAAATGGGGCAAAAATGGTGGTCGATATATGCTTCAACAGGGACGCGCATGTTTCTCTCTTGTACTATGATAAGCTCAAGCACATGCTCTCCAAAGAATATGTTTTTGGTCACGTGTCGTGGGCTACTTGGTTGTACCAGAAGACATTCGCGAGCATACTGGCGAAAGGCGTACTATTCGGCAATACATACCCGCGGCGTGTTGCGTGATTCCTGAAGCTTACTACATGAAGCGGTTGTGGTCATAGGCTACGACGCGCTGCTTTTGCGCTCTCCCTCTTTGTTTTCCTCATTCAATAGCTCGCGGATACATGTCGTCGCCCAGCTCGAACACAATTTTCTTGGCGCGTGTTTTGATTTGTCGGCAACTGCTGCAAGGTTCAAAGTAGCTTTCTCGCAAAACCCGAAAATCGAACTGTTACTTGTGTTGGACTTTTTCGACAAACACGCAGCATGCATCGGCCGGAGAGCTTGCGGGGCGAGCGTTCCAAACCGTTCGCGACCAGCACACAAATCGGCCCCTGAGGGAGATCTTCGCGCTCAGCCGGGACAAGGATTTCGACGCTTGGGTGAGACATTCTAACCTGTTTTTAGATTTTGCTCGAGCGAAGCGAGATTTCTAATCTGGCCTGAGGTCTCGCCGCAATATAGGGCCCCATCAAGACCAAAACGTTTGTACAGTCTATTTCGGTTTTAGAGTTCATGACTTGATTTTTAGAATACAGGGGTCAGCAGATACACTTTTTTTCTCGGAACGCACAGAGGATTGCAGCAGAGCACATACGCACTGCGGGCGACACCACACAGCAGACAACACACGCACAGCGGGCAATAGCATCTGGGCTCGATTGGGCTGAACTCTCTGTGGTGTGATGACGGTATGCATTGTGCTGTCTGTCGTGCATGATTTTTTGTTACCGCCGCGTTCATCAACTGCCAGCAATGTGAGCACAGCACCACGTTAGTTCTCAACACCTAGGACGCCGATCGCCATCGCACCACTTCGAGCGTGTGATCCATTGTGGTGTCTCTGGGCAAGATAGTTGTGTTGGGCATTGAGTGCTGTGTGGGGCGAGAGCATCGTGGCGGTGTGAAATCAGGTTTGGCGTTTTCGCCTTGCGATGTGGCCCAATTGCCCGGGCCAAAAAACGATTTGGATTCCACGCCGCCACGAAGGTCTTCCCACACACATCACCCATGCCTAACACAACTGTCACGGCCCTAGATATCGCAATGGAGCACACGCTCGAAGTGGTACCAAGACGATTGGTGCGCTAGGTGACGAGAACTGACTTGTGTCCTGCTGTTTCGCTAGCAGTTGGACAACACCGAACAAAAAAGAGGGAACAGGAGCTTCAGCAATGGTATGGGGGGGAGGGTATGTATGATCACGAAAGCGCGATGTGGACGGGGGGGGTTAACCGGTAGGTGAAAGGTAACGTCACCACAGCTCTCACACCAGCGCACAGCAGGTATAGTATCAAGTGTGTCGTGTATGCACTCTGTTTCCGGCCGTGGACGCACACGTCTGACGACAGTTACATCTATCAGCTGTCGCTCGTTGTAGCGACAGCTAGTATGTCTTCTGACACGCGGCTCAACGTGATCAGGGCGAATATGTAGCGTTCAAAAGGAAAGCGTTGTTTGTGTCGTGGATCGGAATCTGAAAAACATAGACCGGAGGGGGGGTGTAGTGAGCTTTGCTCCGTGGTCCCCCCCCCCCCCCCCCCCCGAATTAACAGCTGATCATGGCCCCC
>FN648629.1:6686-29195 GCA_000310025.1 Ectocarpus siliculosus | reverse complement strand
TGTGGGGTCTACTCTCCTCCGATTTGCCACATGAACATGTGTGTCTATCCTCCTCTTCCTCTCTCCTACGGCTGGTATACCTCTTCCTCCGTTCTGGCAAGTCCAGATCGCCTACTCGAGATTGCAATTTCAGCTTTTTCGCGTAGTCCATGGGGCCGTCCAAGTACGTCTTTATCCCTATCCCTTCTTTCAACTTCCCGTATATCTCCAAGTGGGGGGGGGGGTTGTCAGGTTGCACAAAATCGGTCGGGAAAAATTTACGCCCCATAAAAGAATGTGAATCGTTTGTCGTTTTGTTTTGTCGAGAACATTCATATGTTGTATGTTGGGGTGAGGAAGGGTCAGGTAGCCCCACAGGGGTGGAGGCTATACGGGTTGGCTGAGTAAAGAACTTAGGGGAATGGAGCGGAGACATAAAAAGGGTATACAACACGAGGGTTGAGGGTATCGTTTTTCTTTCGTCTGTCGGTGTTCCACACGGTGTCCCGAATGTTTCATTCAGTATAGGTGTACGTCGAAGAAAACCAATGCCAGAATTCTTGAGCTTATCAAACGTAACCGTGTCTGTATCGTGTAGTTCCTGTCCCACTGCTGTGAACGGCCCCGGCATGACTTCGCTTCCCCGCCCACCCACCTACCCCCCGCTCGCGCATCAACCACTTTCTTTTGCTTGGAAAGATGTGCCCCACGTCCCGCACTACGCTCTTTTGCTTATATTTGGTCGAGATGGGAGCGCGTGTTCTGTGTCCCTCCCAGCTGTATGTTTTGCTCAACACGAGCCGAGTGAGAGAGAGGGAGAAAAATCAGGCACGCCCTCTGATCCCCGAAGGCCCCCTGTTCACTTTACCCCGCATACCTTCCGTTCTTTCACCTCAAAGGAGGTGCAGGCAGGAAGGAAGCCAAGGTATTGGCCTCCGAACCTGGGAAACCCCTACTATAGTAACCCTATTTCCCCTTTTCTATCTAGCGTGCTTTCCCCTGTACGTGAACTATCGAGAAGCGATTGTACCCCCACAGATGGTCCAGCAAGTCGATGGGTTCGGTAAATAGTGGTTTGTGCTGACAAGCAGGACGCTACACAATCCTTACCTATCGCCTTGTTTTCTGCTTGCGCTGATATCAGTCACGTCTTCGGCCGACGCGCGACTTCCCTGCCTTTTAGGTGATGACTCACATCATGTTCCAGGTGGTGCATTGGCTCGTTGAAGTCCTCGACGAGGACCGCCGGCAGTACAAGAAAGAGAACCCCGACGAAAGCCAGGGGTCCGAGGGACAGCTGGGGCCTGAACTGCTGCATGTTTACGAGGCTCCGGGGTTCAACGCCATGCTCCGAGCAGCTGACTGGGCGGACAAGTACCGCACTCCGGCGTGCGGAGGAGGAAGGAACGGCGGCGCGCCTCCGAGCAAGGAGAAGATCAAGCGGAAGTGCCTCGATACTACCAACGACCAGGTCTTCAACCAGACGTGAGTGTAGTGTTGCATCCTCAAGGACAACCAACGGAGAATCTCCGACGACGTGCTACCCCGGCCGTACCCGGTCGATCTATGCACACTTTAATGTCACTCACAAGGCTTTCACACATCGGACAGATCCTGAGCTAGCTCACCTTGTGTCCTTCAGGTCACCACCGAACCAAGTTTCCACCATCACCTATATCCTTCAACTCACCTCTGGAAAACATACCCTGATCGCCTATGTCCTGCTCGCCCCCCGTACGTCGGGGTCCAACGAAATATAATGAAGCGAGCGCGAAAAAGAAGGGGAGGAGAGAGAGAGAGAGAGGCCAACAGGTGCAGTTAGATATGGATGTAGCCTATGTAAGCCACCACGCAGAGGCCACCACTGCCACTGCACACACACACACCTCACCCGCCACCACCAGCCAGACGTGAACGCCGGACGTTATTTGATGGTGTAAACGAGAAGCTCTCAAATCTGTTGCTTGCTGCTGCTGCTGTGTGGATGTGCACTACTTCCTTTCCTCGCTAACTCTGCTAGCAGCATGCAACAGGCTCTAAAACAATCGCCCCGATGGCCCCAAAGTGTGTACGCGTCATTGTCTCGCTGTTTTGGGGTGCATCTGTTGTGGATCAAAGATTGACCTGCCGGCAGTCGACGGAGAAAGACCGCAGATTGACTGACTTGTGTGCACTCGCTTTTCCCTCGCTTTTACGCTGCCAGCAGCAGGCGACGCGCTCTGACAGTCTCGCACCCGAAGCCTCCTACGATGTGTACCTTTGGCTGGCCTTGGTCTACAGCAGTCTCGTGTGCTGCTGTGCTTGTTGTCTCGTGTGTTGTCTACGTGTGTGTGCGTGTCATCATGTATGTGCTGCTGCTGCCGCTTCTGCTGCTGTGCTACGTCTTGCAGGGGATTCCCGCTCGGCGGCGTGAAACAACCAGTCAGTATTCTACACATATCTCTGTCCTACATTATCGACATGTGATTGGTGGGAGCGCGGGTAACAACTCGCCTCCACCCCTCTCAAACATCGATGTTTTTTTTTGTGTCTTCCTGTCCAACATAAAAATGCTCTACGTATGGGCCCGGTTCCCTATGTCCTTCAGATCACGTCGGGGAAACTTACACCGAACACCTACTCGGAGTATGTCCTAACGATCAACAGGGACATATCACAACCCTCAACAAAAGAGCTATTTAGCTCGATCTGCGTGGATTTGATCTGTCCTATGTGTGAAGGCTTTGGACCATGAATTTTCTACCGGTGTCTGATGACTGTGGACGTTTTGGGGGCTTTGCAGTCGCCCTCGGGACACGGGCTGAGCGTCGCCTCCTGTTCTCTCTCGGCTCGCGCCCATTTCCCTTTCTTGCAGGGTGCACACATTTTTGGGCAATTGCGTGTTCAAGATCGCCAAAGACAAGAAGCTGACGCCGGGCCACATTACGTCCAAAGCAGACGCGGACATTTTCTTCAAGCCGTACCTGACGGTTTCGAGTCCGGCGTCGGCCGCGGCTGGATCAGCTGCTGAAGGGGCGGTGACGGGAGCAGCTGCCGGAGGGGCAGGAGCAGCAGGAGAGGCTTCTGGATAGAAGCTGTGCCCTCTTGGCCTCTACCACAGCCTGTTCAGAACCCCCCGTGCGCAGGTGGGAGGCCGCAAGGTGGCCCCATCGACCGACCATGTCTCTTCGGAGGCGAGTCGCTGTGGTTTGGTTTGGCGTGTGTCAAGCTTTCTGTTGCGCGCACTGCCAACAGAAGGCATTTTTGTTTCGTTATTACCCCGTGATGGGAGGAGGTGACGACTCTTGCTGCATTTTTTCGTTTTAGTAGTGGGGGCACGGACTTTTGTAAACTTGCGGATGGTCATGTAAATTATGAGATCACCTCGTCGTGTTCATATCCTCATGTGTACAATAGTATGAGGTCCTCGACGCTGCAGGGCGGACGGTACACAGGCGAATAGTAGCGTACTCTGCGCGTAGAAAAAGACGGTCTTGTTCCGTTGTTGTTGTCGACGTGTGTGTATTTAAATTTTGTTTTCGTATTTTTGTCTTATTTTTTTCTGTGACTGCAGACGGTGCTGTGTTTTTTTTTGCTAGCGCGGGTGGGGGTTCTGTAAAAATATGGTTGGTCATGTGTTTGTCGAGAGAGGCTCAAGGGATGCGTGTGCATCCTGTTCATTTGTAAAATAATGCGAGGTCGTCGACGTTGCACGACGGACGGTGCCGGTCGAATGGCACAGGGTTTGGTACCGTTGTTGTTGTGGTACATTGTCTTAGTTTTTACATCTAGACTGTCGTAGAGAGGGTGGTGACTCTTCTTGCTGTCGTGGCTGACGGAGGAGGTGCGCGAAGCCGTGGACTTTCCTCTTGCCAAGGACTTTGTATGGTTTTATGTGAGTACGTCTTATCAACGTGTTTGTTGTTATCTGGTGGTCTGACCCTTGCCGGGTTCGACCGAGAAAGCTCGCCGGGTGTTGTTCAAGTATCCGAATCATGTATATGCACGTGTAAAATGTTGAGTTCCTCGTAGACGGTACATAGGCTGCGCGTAGAAGTAGAGAGGGGTGTCTCTTCTTGTGCCCCTGCGTGCGGGGGCGTTTCTAGTGTTGTGGTCTGCGGGTGTTCGATTGTGTCGGTTGTTTTTGCTTGTCTTGTGATGGAGAGAGTGAGAAGGCGGGTAATGGTGATATCTCGGTGTGCGTTTTGTGGCATATGCTGTGTCTCTTGTGTAGCTTTCGACCATTCTCTTGGTTTTATGGCGTCTACTCTTGTGAGTTACATGTGGTGGCGCTTCGTGTTGTAGCCTGTCATCTGGAGAGGGTGGAGGGTGGCGATGATGACTCATGTGTCGCGTTTTTTTTTTTTTTGCCATGGGGGGAGTTGAGCGCGTGTTTCCGCTACGGACTCCATTGTACTTGCTGGTATGTTTCTATTTCTGCATGAGTTTGTTGCCTTTTTGCCGATATACCTTTCGCGCTGTGCGTCGGTCTACTGCTGTAGAGAGGCACATATTGCATCGAGAAGAGTCGCTGTCGCTTTTTTTGTAATTTACAAGCATGTATGTGTGGATTCGCGGGAATAGGAAGAACTCTATAACCATCTCTAATTGTGCTCGTCGACCAGGACGGCTGTGAGGTGCCGGGGGCGGGGGCGGGTACGACCTTCGCGTTGTCGGCCTTAGCGAACGTGACTGGCTAACTATTTCGTACATTCACCGAGCCTGCCAGTCGGAGTGCTCAGAGCACCTTGGCAATCTCACGCTCGCGAACTAGACTTGCCAAACACATCGTAGGCAATGAGCCTTGCCAATATCCGGGTCGAGCTTGCAATCCCATTTTCGCGAACAAGCTTGCCAATCGCCAATCGCACACTCGCGAACTAGCCTTGCCAATCTCATCTTCGCGAACAAGCTTGGCAAGCACATCGTAGGCTAAGAGCCTTGCCAATCGCACGTTCCCGAACTAGCCTTGCCAATCTCAAGTTCGAAAACGACCTTGGCAAGCACATCGTAGGCAATGAGCCTTGCCAATCACACGTTCCCGCACTAGCCTTGCCAATCTCAAGTTCGAAAACGACCTTGCCAATCGCCAATCGCACGCTGGCTATAACTAGCCTTGCCAATCTCACGTACGCGAACGACCTTGGCAAGCACATCGTAGGCAATGAGCCTTGCCAATCACACGTTCCCGCACTAGCCTTGCCAATCTCAAGTTCGAAAACGACCTTGCCAATCGCCAATCGCACGCTGGCTATAACTAGCCTTGCCAATCTCACGTACGCGAACGACCTTGGCAAGCACATCGTAGGCAATGAGTTTGCCAAACCGTTTGTCTGTCAGGGTTGCCAAGGATGGTGAAGGGACGGAGGTTGGACAACCCAACGGACTCTTCAGGGGCTCGACCTTGCCAATGACCCCCCCCCCCCATTGCCGAAAAGTCCCCAAGGGGGTTCGACCTCCACCTGTGTGTCCTCTGCTCTTTGCAGCAGTGGCTTCCTACGTTCGGGCGAGTGTATGTGTGGTGCTGCGAAAGAACACATATGTATGTATGTATGTACTGTATGCACACACGCGTTCATTGACATGTGCATACGTTGAGAGATTCATGATTTGGCATTGATTGGCCCCATTCCCATTCCCGAGACCTTGACATTACCCGCTGTCACTGAAGTCTCTTCATTGGTCAGCCGGTTAGCGCGGGTGCTAATAATCTAGACACACCTACCTATGGACTTGCCAATACACGGCGCGAAGGGCTGCAGGGCGGCAACTCCACGACTTGCCACTACACCAGCATTTGCAAATGATCAATCAATGATCAGTGAGAACGCCTGAAGACTCAAAAGGGTTAATCCACTCTGACTCACGACCGTCCTGATACCGGCCACGATATTCCCAACACCAAACCCGATCGTTCTTCCATAAGACCCGGCGATCTAACAAGGTGAAGAGAGGGCAGGCAGCCACGGACACATCAGTTACACCCCAAGTCCGCGCCCCAGCATCACTTCGGATCGAAACAGGTACGCCAAAAGTCAGCATTAACTCCAACAGTTTCTTGCTCACCTCTAGCGCCTCCTTCGAAGGTAAGGGATAACCGAAAATATAGCTCTGTCTACAACCACCAGCAATACCGATTTCCTGCCGCCGATACCTGATGAAGATCCTGAATGTCCATCTCCAACCGATCCCAAGGATTCAAAAACCTAGCGGGAAGCATGTGTACCTTCCTGCTCATAGCTCTTTTCCGTCGGCGACATCCACCAGATAGGATATACTCACGAACATCCCGTTTTAATGTCGCCCAACTAAATTTCGCCGTGGCAAGCAAGGTAGTTCGTGCTACCCCCGGATGTCCATAAGTAGTGTGGATCAAAGACATAACTCTCGATACTAACGAAGGAGGAGGAACAGCTAGTGTAGGTTCCGCCCCTTTAGAACAATGCCATAATATGCCCTCATCGTCAGTGATAAAATCTCCAATGGCTGTTCCTTCAGGTGATAGCTGTGACTTCAAGAAAGGATCAGCCCGTTGTTGATTCAAGATGAACGCAGAATCCTTAAGTAACCGCAGGGTCTCGCTTACTAAAGAAGATTTGCATTCAACCGTATTCAGCGGAGGGGAAATCGTGGGAGATGCAGGTATCGGTTGAGACATGGGTTCCGGAAAGATTGGAGAAGATACAGGTTCTTGGGTGGTAGTCTCCATCTTCTCCTCCTCTACTGCTGGTGAAGATTGAACAAACTTAGGCGCAGGTTGAATACTCTCGACCATTCTTGTTCTCCTAGTAGCGCTCCGGGTTACGGCAGGGGTGACTTCTAAAGCGGCCAACCCTTCGGTAATACAATTTAACGAGTTCTCAAGTTCCCGAAAGAACCCTTGCAACTTCAAGCCCAAGAGAACCTCCCTCATCATCGGTGGAAGGGAATAGTTAGACAAGATATTAGCGGCAGCTCCCCGGCTAAGAGCTCTCGGGATAACAAAATCACATTTCGACGTAAGAATCTGCTTAAAGTCCTCCAACTCTAACTCAACCGCTTCTTTGATACTACCAGAATCCGCTTCATGAACTTTTATAATCTCCAGGCAGAGGTATTGTTCCCATTATATGACTCCTTGACATTGCCAGGGTGGGGTCCCCAAAAGAAAAAATGTGGCGTTTGTTGGAATACTCAATGTCAGTCATTAGAGTTTGCACTGCTGTAAACAACAGTAAGTGTTCCAAAGACAAGGGCATTGCAGACATTCTGCGCGGGCGTCCCTGCCCAAAACCTCGCCTGGTTCAACAGCGCGGGCGTGGACGCTCACGCGATTCATCAGGCCGGTTCTCGCGTGAAGGCGAGGGCGGAACTACATCCGAGGACGACAAAACAGGTTCGGGAGCCATGGATACCAGGTTATCAGCTCTCGTCACATCACAGCAAGGGGGAGCATCAACAGCAGCATCATCTGCACAAGCGTCGCGTACAGCCCAAGATCGGCACAACGCATCGAGTTCCGAAGAATCTACCGCTGGCCAGCACTTCTTCTTCGGGACACGTGAGGACTTCCATCGAGTTCGTCGGCTTCATCCCCGACTTCAACTGGGTCGTCCATTTCACGTTCTACGCGCTTTGTAAGTTATAAGCGTTAATCTAGCTACCCTCAACGTCTACCCGTCCATAGGGGGATCGTTATTCAGAGACATCGTAATTTCTCCGCATTTTTTCGCGGCATTTTTCGAGAAGGAAAGACCTGAGTTCGACGGGACATCAGGTAAACGGTACACAAACCGTTAGTTCGGCAGGTTCTTCAGCAGCTTAGCCAAGATATAGGCACGTACACAAGAGACGCTTGCCACTACATCGGCATTCATCGCCATCAGCACCACCATCGGCATTCATCGCCGAGAATAACAAGATACACGCAAATTAGCGGTACTTACGTCATACGCGGGACTGTCAACTGTTCACGCGATATTCAACACACGTCATCGACTCGTTCAACATTCGAGAAAGCAGCAGCATGGGAGATTCACCGTCTGCTAGCAACGGTATCGACAAGCTATGAAAGCGGTCGGAAAATTCAATGGCACAGGCTTCGAAGTCTGGCGCCGCCACGCAGTCAGTGTTCTTAGTTCCAAAGACAAGGGCATTGCAGACATTCTGCGCGGGCGTCCCTGCCCAAAACCCCGCCTGGTTCAACAGCGCGGGCGTGGACGCTCACGCGATTCATCAGGCCGGTTCTCGCGTGAAGGCGAGGGCGGAACTACATCCGAGGACGACAAAACAGGTTCGGGAGCCATGGATACCATCGCCGAAGAGCCAGACGGCGGAAGCGGCGCCGGCGATGCTAATGGTAGTGATAGCACCACCGCTGCAGGGACTCCGGGCTCCATCATGTGGGACATGGATGAAAATATCATCAATGCAGAAGACATACGCGGTTGGCATAATAGCAACCAGCACCTCTTTAACTTCTTACAGCTTCACATAAAAGGACCTGCGGCGAGCTACTTCCTTCAGTTCCACCCGGAGGACGGCATGCTACCGGATGGAATCGCAGCTTGGAATGGGTTGGTTTCCAAAGTACAAACATTCTACCCGTATCAGAAAAATTCTTCTGCAGCAGGAATTAACTTACCGGGTTATGCCTTCTGGTCAAGACCCGGATGTGTACTTCCAGGAGCTTTTTTCTCTTAGAAATGAGCTAAAAGTCATGGGAAAGATTGTTGATGATGACGAGATCTTTGGCATCATTCTGAACGGACTGCCTGAGGAATTTTCGCAAGTACGGGCAAATGCGGAATCGCAACGTGATTACGATCTTCACGCGGCGATGGAAACCATGCGCAACATGTATGGTAACCGCACCGCTGCAAGCGGGCTTTCGCGCGCCACGAAGGGCCGTTCTTCTGCCATGACAGCAACAACGACGTCTACTAAATTCTGCACTTATTGCAAGAAAAAAGGGCATACTATGGAACAATGCTTCCGAAAAAACAAGAAACCAGCGGGAAACGCTCCCGGTGGTAGGAAGGGTAACTGGTGCACTCTTCACAGAACTTCACTTCACGATAATTCTACTTGTCGTGAACAACAACAAAACCGGAACAACGGCGGCGGCGGCGGTATCAAGACCAGTCGTCAGCAGCACGGACGCCACCATGGTCATCGCAACCAAGGACACCGGTACAACAACGGGGATCAGCAAGGCGGACAGGACCGCCAGTACAACAACAACGCCCCGGGCGGACAAAACCGTCACAGCAGCAACTACAACAACAATGCAAATCATGGCTACGCTAACCATGCGTCATCTGCTCCTTCATCTACAACTATTGTAGAAAGCTACAATCCAGCCGGCCTGCAAGCGCCCGGCTCAACAACTGCCCTATCTGCTCCATCGCCTCCTGCGGGAGTCGGTTATTCCTTCGTCGCAGCGAGCAAAGCCCCGGCAACCACTTTCACCATGACAGTTGACACCGGTGCCTCCAGCCACTTCATCGACATCGAGCTACTGCCGGAGGTCGTCCATCGTATGATCGAGTACATCAAGATCGACCCCCCGCTCGTTATCAACGTCGCCGGTCAAGGACAGCTCCACGGAACCGCTAAAGGAGCCATCCACGTCACCGTCTCCGACCAAAACGACGTTAAGCGCTCCGTCCGCCTTCCGTTCATCTGCGTCCCTAAGCTTGGGCGTCACCTGTTTTCAGGGGGTACGGCGGTCAAACAAGGAGTGTCAGTACACTTCGGGCAATCATCAGTCATCGACATGGGAGATTTTCAAATACCCATTCGGACGGACACCGCTTGTGATACGCTTTATCACTTTGATTTAGCTATGGCACCAGGCGGCGTCAAGGCACACCATGCATTCACCACAATATCTGGGTTGGATCTTCCGCCGGAAAGCGCTAACATAGTGTCTATCACGGCATCTCCTGCTTCGGAGACAGCATCTGGAGCAACAACGGCATCATCCAACACAACTGCCTACGCGGCGGCTGCTTCATCAACGGCCTCAGCCAACACTTGGCATCAACGGCTGGGACACCCCAACGTTCAAGTTCTCGAACGACTCGCACGCATCGACGGCAGTGGGGTTCAACTACGCGATTCATTTTCAGCGTGCAGCACCTGCATGATCAACAAAAGCTCGCAACAAAATCATCCCAAGACCGCCAACACGGACGGTATCATCGAGCGTCTACAGCTTGTTAGCACGGACCTCCTCGGCCCCATCACGCCAAGTGCTATAGGGGGCTACAACTACATGGCGAAGTTTACCGATCATCTCAGTCGGCTTAAAGCGGTCTACTTCATAGCCAAGAAAAGCGATGCTCTGTCGTCGCTCATTAACTACGTCCAAGACATTGCAATTCCGCTCGGACTGCGGGTGCAGCGTCTACACTCGGACAACGGGGGAGAATATGTCAACAGCGAATTTCGGCGCTATTGCAAGAACACCGGCATCACTCAGCAGTTCACTTCGCCGCACACGCCGCAACGAAATGGTATCTCGGAACGTGATGGCAGAACCATCATGAACATGACCCGTTGTCTCCTGAATGAGACTGGTCTCCCCAAGCATCTGTGGGGGGAAATCGCAGCTACTTCAGTGTTCCTCATCAACCGTCTACCGCACAAGGCACTCAAGGGGGACACGCCGTCCTTTCGAATGTTCGGCAAACAGGCGAATCTTTCGTTTCTGCGAATCATAGGCTCGCGCGCCTTCGTCCATGTTGAAGGTCATACTACCAAGCTGCAGCCAAAGGCATGGGAAGGAGTTCTGGTCGGCTACAACGACGACAGCCCTACTTTTCGCATCTACGACAGGGCAACAGGGCGAATCACAAGCTCTCGCAACGTCACGTTCATCGAGCAGCCTGTTGGTCTACCAATCGAAGACGCATCATCAGAGGATTTCGAGATAGACCAAGAATTCGACTCAGCAGAGGTGGAGAACATCAACGACGGCATTACTCTCTTGGAGCAAGGCGACGCAGCACGCACCAACGTCCAGCATCAACAAAGTGCTAAGATCAGTTCTCGTCTGCGGTCATCCGGACCAGCTCAACTTCCGCAGCCCGAAAGAAGCAACACAAGGCAAGCTAGGGCTCTGCATCAACTCAACATGGCCCACATTCCTCAACAAATGCTCGACTCCTACACCGAGTATATCGGTACGGTCGGCATCGACAATGTTCTTCCTCCAGCAGCAGTTGAAGTTCCAAACACCTACAAGCAGGCAATGAACTCACCGCAAGCAACTCAATGGGAGAAAGCCATGATCAAGGAGCTCTCCAGCCTGGACGACCATGAGGTGGCTGACCTCATTCCTTTCTCCTCGGTTCCCGCCGGCTACGCCATCATCGGTACACGCTGGGTTTATCGAGTCAAGACGGACGGACGTTTCAAGGCACGAGTCGTTGTTCAAGGTTGGGCTCAGCAACATGGCATCGACTGCTTCACCACATTCGCCATGACTGATCTTGGGCAAGCAACCCAAATCCTTGGCATCGACATCAAGCAGGATCTCACCAACGGCACCATAACACTTAGCCAGGAGAAGTATACACTTTCTGTTCTCAAGCGTTTCAAGATGGACACGTGCAACCCTGTGCACACCCCGGGTACAGGGCAGGACCTCAAGGTATCTACTGAGGACAGCACTTTGCTTTCTAAGACTGGAAAAAAGGACTACCAAAGTCTAGTGGGGAGCCTGATCTTCTTGATCAACTGTACCAGGTACGACATCGCCTTCGCGACCATGCAAGCAGCTCGGAGCATGTCAAACCCCACGGCGCTGGACTTGGCCAACGCCAAGCGCATTTTGCGCTATCTGAAGAAAAAGCCTGGATTGGAGCTAACGTACAAGAAGGACAGCAACTTCCAACTAACGTGCTTTTCGGACGCATCATATGCTACGACGGAGGGTTGCAAGTCTGTTACAGGCTCGATGATACTTCTTAGTGGTGGGCCGATCCATTTCGGGAGTCAAGTTCAGAGGATCATCGCGCAAAGCACATCCGAGTCCGAGATCATCGCTCTGAACAGCGTTGCCAAGCATGGCGTCTACTTCGCTTCAATGCTGGGGGAGTTAGGTTGGGACCAGCGTACCTTCAAGCTGCTGACGGACAACCGAAGCGCACTACAGCTGGCCTCGTCCGGGCAGCATTCCTCGAGGTCGCGCCACATAGCTGTCCGCTACTCTGCTCTCCGCGAGTGGGTGAAGGACGGCCGACTCCAGCTGGACTTCGTGGCCTCCATCAACATGCTGGCTGACATCTGCACCAAGCACTGTGTGCGAGAAATCTTGGAGTCGCTCATTTCCCAGATTTCCAACTTCAACTAAAAAACGCCTTACGTCATCATCTACGGGGCCCTGCAAACTGGAGTGGTTCTCCAAAAGCAACCAATTTCGCCGCATCGGGAACATGTCGAGACAGCGCATCGTCCCGAACCATCCGGGAACACGCTGTGGGGGAGTACACCATCTTCCCGACTGCACCTTCTTCCAGACCAGCGTGCATTCCACCGACGGTATACCGTGCAAGGGTTTTCTGGATGGAGATGCATATCCGACAGTCAAGGCCTTCATCGAGTCGCTGCCACATCTCTTCTTTTCATCATGGACATCCGCGTCTACAACTTCCTCATGGCTGGATGGGCAAAGGATGGAACCTTTGACTACATGATAAGTAGTCGAGTGTACGAAGATGTTTTAGACAAAAGAGAATCAATAAAGTGGTGCAGTATTCCGCACCAGCAGACGAAATATGCCAGAGACCTGGTAGATGTTGTTGCTGAATGGTGATTTATTTTCCTTCTTGAAGTAAGCACTCGTATGTGAAACTGTCTGTCTTTCATTACTACAAGAGATCTACGGAGCACATTGAGTACCTTCAATCTTCAGTACATGTGCTCACTCTCTGTATCGTGTTCCGTACAGAGGATGCATCTAGCACCAAACCTTAAGGGCATGCATGCTGTACGTTGTTGAATGATACATGTACCGAAAAGATGAGGAGTATGCACTTTAAGTGCAAATTCTTTGTGTCGAGTACGTACTAGACTAGTCTATATTGCCAGATGTATGATCCTTCGTGATTTTGTCATTGTATTTGACTTCTGTTTTCTGGTTCAAATAAACACTGCTTCTACAGCAGTCTAGCCATCGCAAACATGCACCAAGATGCATTAAGCATTGCATATCTTGAAGGTATATCTTTTCCAAGTTGTTGTGTATCTCTCTTGGAAATTCTTTTGTTAACTATTGGAGTTTCTCTTGGTCAACGCAGGAAAAATCTTGCTGCTCGAATTGATGAGCATGCACAGCAGTAACGCTGTATCATTCGTAAATTGAATCCTTAGTGTTAATCAATTTTCATTGAGAACATTTCTTCGAATTCAATTGGTATGTCGTTTCTTGTATGACTTCCATTGCGGGGGAGTGTTGGAATACTCAATGTCAGTCATTAGAGTTTGCACTGCTGTAAACAACAGTAAGTAGGTATTCATCTAAGGAGTATTACCGGAATAGTCTTCGGTATGTTGATTCAGTAATCGGATCATTGTACACACCTACGGGTTATACATTGAACCATAGAAGCATGGTACATCGGACCATTGTCCTATAGGATATTCTAGAAACGTTGCCATAGGTCGGAGTGACCGTCTATTACCGTGATCGGTACGGTGCAATAGCCCGTGTGTGTTTCCTTTCCGTGATGACGGTGGATGGCTCACCCCCGTGGTGCTCGCCCCCACTCGTTCAGTCTCTTCTTCGTCTCCTTTCTCTCTTCTGACCTTTCGGCCAACTAAGCGCCAATACAACCATATCATCTGGTCTACAATACAAGTGTACTTTGCAGTCACTCTGTGAGCCTCTGCACACTGTTACTACACAGTGGCCACTGCCAGGGATACACCTATCACAAAGGTTACATCCCAACAGCGTTCTCTCTTTTTCCTCTCTAAAAATTACGTTCCAGATTTGTTCAAGAACTCACCTATTAGAAGGAGTCGCTCCACCCGATCTCTCGACGATTTTTTTCCAAGCCCTCAGCCTTTCTCTTGATCTAGGAAACCTACCTCTCTTAACCAATGAAATGTAAGTTCTTCTCCGTCCCGATGGAATATTTACTTGAATATAGCTCTCAAATCCATTGACTCCACATAGTATGCTTGAGACGCAGTCGGGTATATTTCTTGTGTCCATGTTCTAGAAGCCATAGACGGACCTGCGCATTCAATAACTATTATCTCAGCTGTCGTTCTCAACAACGTGTCCATGATTAACCTGACTTGATTCATATCACATCCTTTTTCCACGTTGCATACAACCACCTCCGGGTGAACCTCTTGCAAAAGTTGAGTGCACAGCGGTTCTCCTGGAAATGATCGTATCAACCTAGGACGTCCATCACCTGGATTAAACCTTGCACACTCTAAGCCTCTCTAGTCTGCTTCTATAGCAACCTTCACGTCTAGAATGCCTTCTGCGGCTAGGATATTACCTCCCCCCCCGCAGCAGAGCACGACCGCGGAAGATTGATATTCAAAGAGATGTGGCGATGATTGATATGACTCATCGAGCAACTGAGCATCTATCATGTCTGTCTCCAATAACGCCGCAATAGTTGTTGTATTCGTCAACGACTGATCGTTTGCTGACCCGTCCTGATAACATATGTCTTCCACCCCTCAATCCTTCAATAAAAAGCCATCCAAAACCGGACCCTGAGGACCCCTGAACGAAAGTTTAGTCGATACAACAAGTGTTTTCGTCAGGTTCGTGTGTGTACTTACCTTGCATGCGCCACATCAAAAAGCTGCGCACCCCGCCAGCCAGATGAAACAGAGTATTTTTCTTTTCAAGTTTCTCCCACATCACCGACATCACAGCGATATGTGATCAATGCGGCTACAGACCAGCGTACGGTGATGCCCACTCGCCACCATCACACGAAGCATCGAAGCAGTGACCTCAGCCTTCGCGTGCAATCCAAGGTAAAACCAGCAGTTAACATGATGATGGTGTACTATCAGTTGAAGGTCCACAGATTCTTGGGCATTCCCGGGCAATTACTGGTACAATTTATTGTTTTCCTTTCGAATTGCCTTCATCATTATTTTTCCACGGCCGAAGGAAAGAGAG
The DNA here is from genome assembly GCA_000310025.1 of Ectocarpus siliculosus. Classification (NCBI taxonomy): domain Eukaryota; class Phaeophyceae; order Ectocarpales; family Ectocarpaceae; genus Ectocarpus; species Ectocarpus siliculosus. Next base: position 14,092 of record FN648629.1, on the reverse strand, counting down.
AGGTGCCAACTGCTTCTCTCTCTTTCCTCCGAGCGGCAACCACAAATTCTCTTTTTCTCGGTGCAGGGGCTAATCTTACTGCCCGCAGTAGTCTCAGATGACCAAGTCCCCAAAATGGTACCCTACCATTTTCTTCGCCAATTAGCAACTGCAACGGTCCTTGCCTCCCCCCACCTTCGAAAGGAAAGGGGTGGGTGGGCGGGAAAGACCAAACTTGTTTGCCGCTCCTCCAGCTGGCAAACCACTCGAAGCCCTCACAGTGTCCACCTCGCTCCTTGTCTCTGCGTTGCTCTCTCTAGACTAGTCCTCGTAAGACTTTGTGTGAACACCTAGCTTCGATAGAGTGCCGAGGTGGTGGCTACTCCCCTGCTCCCGCTTGGGAGGGGACCCCGTATTTCCGTAGCAATTTATGCATACCCTAACAACGACGTTACAAATTCGACTACAATAAACCTTGATTTGTTTCCGTCTGCTCCTACAACAAATCTCCCCTTTATTGTTTTCCTTTCGAATTGCCTTCATCATTATTTTTCCACGGCCGAAGGAAAGAGAGAGGTGCCAACTGCTTCTCTCTCTTTCCTCCGAGCGGCAACCACAAATTCTCTTTTTCTCGGTGCAGGGGCTAATCTTACTGCCCACAGTAGTCTCAGATGACCAAGTCCCCAAAATGGTACCCTACCATTTTCTTCGCCAACCTCGAGGTCATCCTGCTACTACTCGTTCGGTGATATTAGCCTCCTCTTATGCCTACCCCACACCGTGCCTTCTCCTGGCTGCCGCTCGACTCCCTTATCCTTGTCCCCAAGTATACGTGACACCATTCGCGAGTCTTCCGTGTTGTCTACTGTATACGGTTTGTACGCATCAGACTTCCACCTTCCTGCTCTCTGGATTACTCTTTCCGAAACATTGCCTCCAGCCGCCAAGGTGGAAGCCCCTCCAATTCGGAGCGAATGTAACGCAAAGTCTTTTGGATTTCGCCCTGACTTCTCGACAATCTCTCTCAACGCCCGAAGGGCTTGGTCATACTTCAGAACCTTCACTGCACGGCCGCTACGGTATGATGATAGCGGCGCATCATCGGGTAACGTTGCATGACATGACAACAGCTCCAACATCAGCGCAACTGCTCCGCCGTCTGCTCTGTACCCCGATTGTGGGCCGTTAATCTCATCCCGTGTACGAGCCCTGACCGACCCCGTCTGGTCCTGGTCACCCTTGTGTCCTCTAAAGTGCACCTCTATCTTATCCGCCTCTCGCCATCGGACATACTCCAACTGTTCCTCCCCAGAGAAAAACGCAACATCCCGTCTCGTGAGACAATGTACTGGATGCCCGACCCCGGAACTGTCAGCAAACATTTCGTCCGACCGAGTGATCAAGAAATAGCTTAAGCTCAAACATAACCACATCACGCGTCCTCCTATTCCCCAAGTGGAATCATGCTCTCACCCCCTCGCAACATCCTCCAAGTGATCGGCAATCGAACTCGTTGACGTACCCCGGCGACCGCGTGGGACCTAGAAATGCCCCGAAGTGCACACTTCAGCAACGGCGACGACGTGACTATCTCTACATGTGCTTCCACCCTGTGGTGGTACTGCACCGCTGCCAACTTCCCCGATATAGTCCCGGCCTGGTTTCCTTCCGACTCGAAACACCACGCCGCAAAGTCAATCAAGGCCCACACCATCTCTGTGTGCGGTGACTCTGCGCTCAAGAACTTTTCGTAACCCATCATCCTGCGAAAGACACACCAAGACCGGAAACCTGACGCGTAATTGCGTTGAGACGAATTCGCAACTGATCGTCCGATGAGCTTGAGGCCAAGACCGCGGAAGTAATGTCCGTGGCTTCTTGGCCCAAGAGTTGTTCCTGCCAGCGAATATCGGGCCGGTAGGCGTGCAAGTTAACAGCGATTTCATCACGCGTCCATCTCGAAATACCGTCAGCCAAAGTATTATGCACGCCTCGGATATGCTTGGCCCGAAACCGCCAACCGCTGCGCATCTCTAAGCACCCTAGCATACGCATAAGTGCTCCCGATCTAGGCTCTTGCGCCCCCCTGCATTTGTTGACCCAGTGTACAGCACTCATGTTATCTCCCCTCATCAAGATACTCTGCCCCGGGTACTCTGGCCGCGTCCCGGCTTGAACAGTCAACGCCCACGCCGTCAGCACCATGCCTAGCAGCTCGAACACGTTCACCGACAAATCGTCCCTAGATTCCACGCGGGTGCGAAGGCGAACTCGAACGTCTTCTTCGTAATCTACCCGCCACCATTGGCCCGTCTCCAAGCAATATCCTCCCATGCCATCCCCGCTCGCATCACTTACTAGAGTCAGGGAAGGCGGCTGCATAAAACAAGAGAACGGGGAGCTCCCAATCTAGTGACACCATCGGCTCCCGTGGCCATCTCTACGACGAGTCGCCAAAAACCTAAATCATCGTGGAACTCCGGACCCAACTCCACGCGCCCATACCGTTTCGTGCGACGGTCAACAACCCCTGACGTGATTGTGTATTTCGCCGTGAGTGGCGCTAGCTTCAGCTGGTTCAGAATTCGGCACACGAAAAACTTGCCAGGCCGGATTACCTCACACAAGTGTAACAGCTTGCCTAGCAAAGATCGTACATCCTTGACTGACGCCGACTGTCGGTCTGTTGGCCACTCTGCCAGGAGCTCTCGCAGCTGTGCTATTTTCGCTAGTGGAACCGAAATAGTCATGGCCACTGTGTCTATCATCCAGCCCAACATCTCCACGCGCGTATCCCATGGGGTGGTTTTCTCCTGAGCAAACAGCGGGGGCTCTCCGGAGTCACGGTTACCGAACAAACGAAAGCTGTCAGATGCGAACGATTGGGACGCTCGAATGCATCGCCTTCCACCTAGGAAACTCTCCAACTCGACAAATAACGCGTCATCGACATATGTCCTCACCCAAAACTTGTCCCGGAGCCTCCCTCCGGAACCCGGGGGAAAAACGCACTCGGGAGGCAACTTGGCACGGACCTCGTGTTCTCTTGCCGGCACTACATGTACATGACTTGTGGCTTCGCGTCCCTCACGCGTGATTTCAGCACTCGAAAAAGACGTGTTGTTGTGTGCGTGTTCCACAGCTGCTGCACATAACACCCCACAACGATGGCGAACTAGTCCACCCAAAATGCAGGCATCGATCTATTATTACAGAGTCCTCGAACATATAACTGAAAACCGGTGACTTTTTCACCTCCACCGGCACCTGACGGTATGCACTCTTAGTTCCATCTTTGCTAGCAGTATGCGGGGAGGAACCGCAACATCACGCACGCCCAGCTTATGCAGATATACAATGCGCCAGATGACCTCCCGAAGGACATGTCCGGTCTTACATTCCGGAATTGCTGACGTGTCGGTGTCGTCGTTGACGCCTCGCCCGGCGACAGCGTTGGTCAAATCGTGACATATTCTGACCTTCGACGCCGACGCAGCAACTGTTATCGGTGACACGCGAATGCCCGGAATGCGACTAGCCGCCTCCCGCGGAAATACAAACGCTCGACCGGCCAGAACGTCCTCCACAATTTTTTTCCTGATCTCCACCGAGAATCTACTAGTCGAACTGTGGTTTCCGTACTCTATGGCAGCCCGCATTTCTCCTTGTCCGGTGACCGCTACAGGGGCTCCCTCGCTGACAATTTGAATCAACAGATCGATATTTGGAAATTCCTTCACGGTACCGAACCACCGCCGAACTTGTGCGGCTTCAACTCGCGGGCAAGGCAGTGTACGCAATGTTTCAAGCATGCATTCGAAATGCCCATCATTCCTGTCAAGCCATTCCAAATTCAAATCTGCTAAAGTGCCTAATGATCTTCGGATGGATTGAGAGTCGGTGGCCTGTGCTAACTGCTGTAATGCCACGGCGCATTCATCAAGGCTCTCAATCCCACCTTGCTGTCTCCTCGGCGCCGTCCTCGTCGGCTCCATCACAGCACCCTCGGCGGAAGGCGCGCGCGGGTAGCTCGTCGAGGTTGGCCCTGTCGCATGACAGAGCCCGTATCCCTAGTGGCTCTTGGCTCCGCCTCCACCGCGGCCGCCGCCACCGTTAGAAGATCTGTTGCGGACTCCCCCGCGATCGGTACTACTGCCGCTGGTGCCGTCGCCCCGGCTCCCTTTGCTCCCCCCGCCACTGCCGTAAGCATCCTTGCCGCGACCCCCAGCCCGTTTGCCACCGCGTTTGTTAGGATCGATAGCATGGACCCATCGGCAATCGCGGGCCGATCGACGGCATCCTTCCTCCGAGTTGAAGGCGAAGCAATACTGATTCCCGCCCTTCCTCGCGGCTGTCGCGGCCTTTGACTTGCCCGAACCTGATGTGGACGACTGCCGCTGCTGTGGCTGGTTGGATAAGTTGCGGAGGCCGCCAGCGTTGACGTATGCCGTTAGGTCGGGCCACGCCGGCGTGACGACGGCGGGAAATTGGGCGGCGGTCGGCGGTGACACGTGTATTTTGGCGAACGTCGTCGCCGCGTCGAAAAGCTCCCCCGCCCAGCAATTGAGGTCATCGTTGACCAGTCCGGCCATCATGTCGTAGTTTTCGGCGCTGCGCAGCTTGCTGCGAAACTCGTTGCAGTGCCGTCGCAACATCTTCAGCCCTCGGTCCAGGCCTTTGACCAGGACCTCTACGCGTTGGAGGCCCTCGTCGGACATGACGCCCTTCGATATTATCGTCTGGATGGCTTCGATCAAAATCTCAAGGTGCTCTGGCAGGGAGATCCCTTCCCCGCTGGTGTCGTCCCCGTTCGGCACAAACATACGCATATCGAAGTCGGACAGATTGTTCAGCATCTCCACCACCGGAGCTGACACGTGAGCTACACTTCGCAGGGCGGCCTGCATGTTCGTCTTCGACATTCCGACGAACGGAGGCCGCTCCGTGGTGATGAGCCAGGGCTTGATGGCGGCGGGGTTGCGCCACGCTTTCAGGTCCTCCTTGAAAGCGACCTGCTGAATGTGTCCGGATGAAACGTTCATCGTCACCGTCGCTCGTCCCGCTCCCGCTGACGGCGCAACCGTCCCCACAATGGCCACCTCGCCGTTCTCCGCGCGAGCTCCCGCTCCCGCGGCGCCCGCCTCCGGCGGATCGGAATCGGGACCCCGACGGACAACGTCGTCGATCTCGGCCTGGAGCTGTTGGATCGCGCCGTTCCTGCTGGCGACGACTTCCTGGAGGTGTTCGATGACGTCGTCGCGTTCCGCGGTCTGGCGCCGTAGCTCCTCCAACTCACGGCGGAAACCGTCCATAGTGGCGCGGTCAGTGCCTCCGTCGCCCCCGTCTCTGGGGGACGACCGTGCCCGTGACGGGCGGCCCGCTCCCCGCTCAGGCGTACGCACTACCGCCCGGGAAGGCCGCCGTGACATGGAGCGCCCATTGGACTTTGCTGCCGCCGCGGCCCTCGACGTAGACCGCCCAGCAGACCTGGCCGCCCCCCGCGCACCAGTCCGCCCTCTTCCTGCCGTTCGCCCTTGGCGCGACCTCGTTTCAATAGCCATCTAAAGCGGTTACAACATGCACGACCCGCGGTTTCGGAATGCTCAACATTTTGTTGCCTCACAAAATGACTGGTGAACGTGTGTGTACATGCAGTTGTTTCGACACATGCTCGACTGCGAGAATCGCCCAAGGCGACACCTCGAGGGGTACTGCTGTTGTGGCAACAAGCTCACCAACCACGTCCGTCACACACCATTGATGTGTGTGGTTCCGGCATATACCCTGTCTGCGTGGATCGCTCCTCAAGCGACAACCCGGGTGCGTAATGCTGTTAACAACAAGCCTACCAACCACATGCGACAGACACTATTTATTTGTGTGGTTCCGGCCACAGGTACTCTGTATTTATGCGTGAATCGCTCCTCGAGCAACAACCTTGATAAGTAGCGCTGTTTAACAAACAAGCCTACCCACCACGGCCGCCACACACTATCTATGTGTGTGGTCACGGCATTTATGCCCTCTCTACACAAGCGTGAATTGCCTCGCAGGCAACAACCCCGGTAAATGGCACAGTTGGAACAACGAGCCCCCGCCCACGGCCGCCACACACTATTTATGTGTGTGGTTCCGGCATGTGTACTCTGTATTTATGCGTGAATCGCTCCTCGAGCAACAACCTTGGTAAGTAGCGCTGTTTAACAAACAAGCCTACCCACCACGGCCGCCACACACTATTGATGTGTGTGGTCCCGGCATTCATGCCCTCTGTGCACAAGCGTGAATTGCCTCTCGAGCAACAACCTTGGTGAGTAGCGCTGTTGGAACAACAAGCCCACCCACCACGGCCGCCACACACTGTTGATGTGTGTGGTCCCGGCATATGTACTCTGTATTTATGCGTGGATCGCTCCTCGAGCAACAACCCTGGTAAGTAGCGCTGTTTAACAAACAAGTCACCCACCACGGCCGCCACACACTATTTATGTGTGTGGTCCCGGCATATGTACTCTGTATTTATGCGTGAATTGCTCCTCGAGCAACAACCCTGGTAAGTAGCGCTGTTTACCAACAAGCCTACCAACCACGGCCGCCACACACTATCTATGTGTGTGGTTCCGGCATTTCTGTATTTATGCGTGGATCGCTCCTCGAGCAACAACCTTGGTAAGTAGTGCTGTTGGAACAACAAGCCCACCCACCACGGCCGCCACACACTATTGATGTGTGTGGTCCCGGCATTCATGCCCTCTGTGCACAAGCGTGAATTGCCTCTCGAGCAACAACCTTGGTGAGTAGCGCTGTTGGAACAACAAGCCCACCCACCACGGCCGCCACACACTATTGATGTGTGTGGTCCCGGCATTTATACGTTCTGTACACAAGCGTGAATTGCTTCTCAAGCAACAACCTTGGTAAGTAGTGCTGTTGGAACAACAAGCCCACCCACCACGGCCGCCACACACTATTTATGTGTGTGGTCCCGGCATATGTACTCTGTACTGTATTTATGCGTGGATCGCTCCTCGAGCAACAACCTTGGTAAGTAGCGCTGTTTAACAAACAAGTCTACCCACCACGGCCGCCACACACTATTTATGTGTGTGGTCCCGGCATTCGTACTCTCTGTATTTTTGCGTGGATCGCTCCTCGAGCAACAACCTTGGTAAGTAGTGCTGTTGGAACAACAAGCCCACCCACCACGGCCGCCACACACTATTTATGTGTGTGGTCCCGGCATATGTACTCTGTATTTATGCGTGGATCGCTCCTCGAGCAACAACCCTGGTAAGTAGCGCTGTTTAACAAACAAGTCTACCCACCACGGCCGCCACACACTATTTATGTGTGTGGTCCCGGCATATGTACTCTGTATGTTATGCGTGAATCGCTTCCAAGCAACCACCTTGATAAGTAGTGCTGTT
>FN648628.1:40676-100991 GCA_000310025.1 Ectocarpus siliculosus | reverse complement strand
GTGCTAAAGATGTGCTTTTGGCGGCCATAGACATGAATGAGTGGCTCATGGAGACACATGTATTGGAGTTAACCTACTACCTGGTACAACATCATCAACTCGGCCTGATTATCTTACAGTTTTTGGGACGCAATACACCTTTCAACAAATAAATACAAAAATATTCCTCCATGGCGCGATTTATTTGTGTTTCTACCCAGACGAAAAGAAAAAACAACTAGTCAAAAAGGAAGAACAAGGCCAATGACGGGATACAGACGATCTACAGCAGTGAGCTAACGTGACTACAGAGACCCCGTACGGTCACCGATCGATATATGTATATATGTTTAATACTTCAGCTATATTTATGTTCAAGTCTATGGCCCCCTTTACTTGAAAGGAGACGATGGATACCGCGGGGGTTGTTTGACGTACGTACGTAGTGAGTGGTGAAATAGCGAGGATGGCGGAAGAACCGCTCGATCGTGGTGCACGTTGATTCTCCGATTCCACGGCACGTACATGCCGCAGCCATTTTATTTCCTCGACAAGTGTCACTTTCTTCTGATGGGAACGGGGTCGCCATAACACATTTTGAGACTCGCGAAGGATCCGGATATATCCAGAAAAAAGAAATGCTCATACGGACAGATGTTGACTGCACTGGGTAGTAGGGAGATCGGAACAGTTTTTAATATGCAACAACAACAACGACAACAACAACAACTGCCGCAAGATCGAGGCGGAGAAAAGAGAACTTGTGAACAAATGAACAAACAGTTGACAACAAAACACCAAAAAGACACCCGACCCGCCAATCAATACATGGCCATCGCACAGGGCGGAAGAATATGTCACTCCCACACAGGGGAGAAGATAGAACGCCAAGTTTTTTGCCGCACCCACCAACAGCCACACCTCGCCACTCCTCCTCACCACTCCTCCTCCTCCTCTCGCTCGGCAACAACAACAGCAGCAACAAGGACACAAATCCTGAAAGCCACGTCTTGGGCAGGTACGACCCCAATACACTAGGGAACGAGGATGTCGACTGATTTTTTTGTGTGTATACCATCTCACTCATTGGTTTGCGTTTCGGGGGCGGATCGACATCTTTTGTTCGGCCGACGGATGGACGGATGGAAATCGGGAGGTTCGAGAGATGATGAAATGGCACGATAGATCGTCTCGAGAAGGGTCGGGGCAAGGCCGAACGATCAGGGCCGATGCCTACGTAAAGTACAGTAGTGAGCTGCAGGGATCTGTCCGCCCGGTTGTGGGCATCTATGGTCTACCAGTCCTTGTATCGCAGGATGAGAATGGTTATCTTAGATTTACATGTAAGTCCAAATATCCATGTCTCGCATTTACAGCAGTACAACACTTCATTCAGCAGGGCGATCTGTAATATTTTGCGCATGTAGCAACGCCACGCACATCCGAAGGGCGCACCGTAAGACTCACCGATACAAGGAAGCCGAGCCTAGACTGCAGTATGTACCGTTCGAAACCAGAGTATTTCGGACAACCGCATTTCATCGCACTCAGAACAAAACAGACATCGAGTACAGTACGAAAATGATTTTTTGTGAGATTCGCGAGATTCATCCGGAGGCGACACAACTTTTTTCACAAAAGAGAGTCGACGGGTGCACAACGAAAAGACCAACACGGAGCACAGGTATTGTAGCAAGATGTGGGAGGCGCACACAGGCCGATGTTGTTTTCGCCTATCTATGTAGATCGCAGGGGCGCACTTTTAGGCTGTGTACATGCACACATACATACGACAAAACATCACAAGAAAACAGGCAAATTATTCGTCGTCGCCTTGGCAAATTTCCGAAACCCCACGCCTGTACACGGGTGGGAATGAGCTGATATTTCGTTATATTTTCCTAGCAAGGACTTTCGTCATCCATGCTGATGCCGACAGCAGTACATGGACGATGTGGAAATGGAATTGGGCGCGCCTTCGCGCTGAATGAGGTTGTTTATGTAGTCTAGACTCTAGACGGTCGACGCGCGTTAACACTCCAAAACGAACTCGAGTGCAAGGTAGCAGCCTTGGTAGACACGGGCAGTTTTCTTCTGTACCGTTTCTGTCTTGAATCCAGAGAATAGCTTAGCCTACCCCATGCGTCTGTGGCATTTGTCCGTGCTGATTGCTGTCGTGGCCGCGCGGAATTACGTGGTAGGCAAGTACGGTGGATGTCACTCGTACATCCGCCAGGATCGTCCCATGCTGTGGTGATGTACTCTCGTGCATCAATAGAAATAAGTTTCGCATTGTCAACGGTATTACATCTATCTCCGGCCAGCCTCCAAGAAATTCCACGCGCAGAAAGAGTTTGAATCGGGCAGTGGAGATTCAGAGATCGGGTCGGGGGAACAATCAAACGAACCTTCTCTTCTTCCAGATCGTGTGACTCCGCCTATGCCAATGCCGTGGCATAGATAAAACTCGAGTGCATGTTTGATACCTACGACAACGAGCATGATGATGCAAGGGACAAACCTTCCGGCCAGCAAGAAATATTTCAAATAACCTTGCAACGCAGAAGATAGATGAATTCATTGCGCTACTACTATGTACAGTCATGTATGCATACTATCAATGAACTAATTAATCCACATGAGCCAATATCAACCTGTTTTCCTTGAACCCGTCGATTCGTTGTCGACGATCAATCAATGTATCATGGTCACGAAGGAATAGGTTGGGCAAACATCGGCACTGTACACGCACACACACACCCCACGATATCCTGGCTTCGGGTGGGCTTGAATAAACCCTCCGCTCTTTGCATCAGGCTTCCTAAAATCGGGCGACGGCATGTATGTGCGGAGCTGTATTGTATGTCTCTGTGAACGAAAATGTAAAGAGAGTCATAGTTGCATTCGCATTATTTACAGTAGCGCATTGCTCATTTTTCGAATTTTGGCACCCTCCCAGGGACATTGATTTTGCCCGCTGACACTGACGCCTTCATTGGTCAGCCGGGTAGCGCGCTCGGCTAATAATTCGAACACACCCACCGTTGCATCTCCCCTCATCATTCCTCTGGCGCGGCAACCTGCGGCAAGATTCAACACAGATCCCGAAACCCTACGTTATAGTGTACGATAGAGGGATCGACGATGACACCACAGGACCCGCGCTGGGTCCCTGCAATGATGATGATCGGTGCTGTATCACTTAGCCGTGCAAAGGAAACGTGTGTTGTTGCGAACGGTTCGCGTGTAACAACCGCTTACTGATTTCATGCCGAGGCGGTAGGAGAACGACCAAACAAAAACTGCGATGATTGTTGGTTGGGTGGGGGTTGTCTGTGGTTTCCTTTCCAAACAAGGCGACCAATATAATATGCATGTGGTAGTTGTCCCTGATTCCAGTGTATTGCTATTTGTATGTATGTACAGTAGACAATACTACGTGACAACGCTGGGAAGGAGAACATATCCTTCCCCAGAGAGTCCGTAGTCGGTACTGTGGCAGCAGTACTTCTCCTGCTGCAGCATGTACGGATCCGAATACCATTCTTCATGTCTCTTCGAGTGAACACACACAAAAAAAAACATATCATCACTAGTATGCGTGGAGTTGTCGTGGCAACCTCTCCCATTCACACGTCCTACGCACTGCTGTCATATTCCAAGTAGTCTAGACAGCTTTAATGTAGACATTATCCTGCCTGTTTGCCAATAAGGCACGTGGTTTTGTTGTTGTGGCGGTCAAGCAAACCCGACAGAAAACGAACGACGGCATAGAGCTCTTAGGCAAACCGTCTCCGAATCCTGTTGGGTGTGGTGGACCTTGTGTGGTCTGGACCGGAGCGGTACGATAGTGCCTGAACCGGGGTGGTACTGCTTATTGATGCCTTCTGCTGTTTCAAGACAAATTTCGGGCACTACCGGACTTTGACGCTATGGGGTTAGGCATATCGGGACATCTGTATATAATAACTCAATCTGCATGGGACCTCGTCAGGGCTTGTAGATTCGTGCAATGTTGATACGACTGAACCGGGCCCCACATCCATGCGCCACACCGCCACCCGCCAGGTGTTATGTGTGGTGTACTCCCTCTCTCGGACCTTCACGTGTTGAGCTGTGAAATGTATGTAACTGAGTGCTGAATGAACAGCAACATACAGAAGCCGCCCCCATGTTAGTTTCCAGCAGCAGTCGAGATATGTATGTATGTCGTGGCGGTGTCAGCAGAGATGCAGAGCAGTGCACACATGTCCGTGCAGACCGCCGAGCCCGAGGTCGGGAGGTCGGCATATATATATTCACATATATGTATACTCACATCGACAAGCGGATGCGGGCTTTCAACCAAAAAACTCTAGTATTTTTGTTTTCACGACCCTTCCTTATCGCCGCCTACGCGGCCCTCGTATCACACCCCTCAGAGCAATGTTGCGGCAACAATGATACACATGACACACATTAATATGTTGCGGCAACAATGATACACATCACACACATGAATACATCACACCCCTTCTAGGAATATTTTGAACTAGGGTTAAGTATTGGCCCCCCGCCCCCCAACGGGGCTGTGGGCCAACGTCCAGGACGGATGGTGGTGAGTGTCCGGGAGGACGGAAAGAAGAAGAAGAAGGGGAGAGGATTTGTAAGGGCGGGAAGGGACGGTGTTGGGAGAGGCAAGGAAGTGATGAAGAATTTCGGCACTCGACGAGCGCGCGGTCCCGTCGGGGGTGAAAGGAACATGTCAGTCCGTAGTCTTGTCTATCGGAATCGTAAAGCCGAAAAATCGAGGTATACATCATGTACACAACGACGGAGAAGGCCGACGAGGAAGGTACGAAGAGAGGAAATTGCACCCCACGTTCGAACTCGGGGTGAAAACCCCCGCAAGGATGGAGTGCGAAGGGAACAAAAAAAAAACGGAGACGTCGACGTTTGTTTGCGTCGTGGAGCGATCCTTCTGTATACATTATATCGCAGGTACTCACCAACGCAAGACGGGGAGGTAAAATACCCATCGTGAAAGTCAAAGCGCAGGTCATAGCTGCATATGACTCATGCGCGGAGAAGTTACCACACGGAGACTTACCAACAAGAAGTTTGAAGGCCGGCTGAGAAGGTCTGCAGACACAAACACTTACGCGGCGACGATGGCAAGCGCAACGTCAAAACTTCACAAGAAGACAAGTGCATACAAAAAAGAAAAGGCCGGATGGCGACCTATGGCTCTCTCTCTCAGAATGAAGGGATTCCCACAATTAATTTCCAACAGGTAGTCCACAAGTATCGAGGAGGACGTCGGAACGGTTTTTAATGTGGAGACAACAGCAACAACAACAACGATGAAGGTCGACCCCCGTCCTGCGTCGTTCAGTGTAAAATGATAAATGCCAAATGCCAAAGATGTACTGGGTAAAGATCCAGCTGTCTTTTTCGGCAGTGGCAAAGAAATATGCGACCACATGCCGCGAAAAAAAAAAAAAAGTTGAGCGAGATACTCTATTATAGTAAATAGAACACCGCCTTCTCTGTTGTTGCAGGCAGGTTTGCTTCCACAACCCGGGAGTCCAACCCACTCTTGTACTTCGGCCTACAAGACTCCAATCGACACAAGCACCGGTAGGAGAGTGCGTGGGAGATGCCGTGACAGCACAACTCCACTCTCCTTACGACATCTATGTACAGTAGTACTGCTGTCGTTGTAGCACCATGTGGAACATCTCCGAGGGGTCCTCCTGCGCGGTAACGACAACATGGCGAGAGCTCTACGTGTACCTGTCGTCGACACATGTGGCAGCCGCGCGACACACGAACGGATGTTTGCATCGCACTGTACTATTCTTCGCCGTGGCAGGAAGTATCCCATCCCGTTAGGTCGTTGCGGTACTTGTAGCACGCGGACGTCGTTCGGCGTCTAGTCCATACTGCTGTAGCAAAAACACAGCAGCAGTAATCGAGCTATGCATGGAATTTTTTGCTCTGGTTCACTTTTGCCTCCACAACCCGAGAATCCCACTGCTGTATCTCGACCTACAAGACTCCAATCAACAAACCAGCACTGGCAGAAGAAGTGCGTGGAAGATGCTGTGACAGCACAACTAAGTCGACACTCGTACGACTTCCATGTAAAGTCGGCGTCTGGTCCATACTGCTGAAGAAATTCAAAAATCGAGCCATCTTTTTTTATTTTTTTCCATAATAACAAGAAATGTATCACGTCACGACGACCATCCTGTAAGTATATATAACATGATGTGGGGGCAGAAAATAGTTGGCAACATGGAGATACAGGATCAACCCCCCGTTTTGTTCACACCCTCAAAGGAATGATGTTGGAGCCGCAATCTGCTGGCAACGTTGTTATCACACCCCGTATTTTTCACACACCTGCGAAGGTGAACCGATCCTGGGAAAAGTCAATCGACGGATACCCTGCGAATCGGGTCCGTCCTCCGTAACACTCCGCCCGCTTGTGGCCAGGACGGGTAATTTTGATGGAAGTGTCACAAGGTTCTTTGTAGGATCGACTCCAAGGAAGGGTGTTCTCAGGACTGACACACGTTCTGTCCATGGGAAAATGTCCAAGTTAGGAGAATTTTGTGCACCCACGGAGATTCGAACCAGCATCCTGCCGCTGACGCCATATGCGAAGGTGTACCGATTCTGGTAAAAGTCAATCGACGGATATCCTGCGAATCGGGTCTTCCTTAACACACCCCTTCATTTATCACACCCCTTTAAGGAATGAATGATGGAGCAGGAGAATATGTTATCACACACCCTTTTTTCCATACACCCTTGATTTGTCACACCCCCTGATTGCGGGCTCTGTCAACGTGCACATTGTCACAGCGGTGGCACAAGATTGCACACCCACTCCAGGAAAGCACACCCGGTGACAATTTTTGAAACTCCAAAATCTTATCACCAGGGGTGTGCTTTCTTGCGTCACTTACGGCATATTCGTACTTGCTCGCGCTCCTCGCGCCAGTGGAGTAAAACGATCGTAGTGGGGCGGCCAGCATGCGTGGGACGGGTATAATATTGGTTCGACACGGGCAAAGGAAGTAGAGGCGATCATGGCATCGCTACGAAAGAAGGGTATGTGAGTAAGTCTTAGACGATGTGATTTCCACGCGTCCGTCCGTAGAGTAGACATGTACTGTAATCGGCGGTAAGAAAAAAAAGGATACATTACAATAGATTTCGTGGAATGGAAATATCACCAAACGTAAGGGGGGGGGGGGGGGGGATTTTATGAGGAGGAAATGCATACATACATGGATGAGATCGAACATCACATCCATTCACTCAGGTGTTGTCACCTCCGCTTTGGAACAACATACGGCGTCGTATCGGAGGCTCGTAGACAACAGCACCAATCAATGTGGAGATTTGATATGCATCCGGATGATAATAGTCTACACCAGCAGCTTGTGATTTACAAATCAAGTGCTCCATGGTGCTCCATGGAGCTCCATGGGAAAAGTGTGAAACATTATACAAATCAAGTGCTCCATGGTGCTCCATGGTGCTCCATGGGAAAAGTGTGAAACATTATACAAATCAAGTGCTCCATGGTGGTCCATGGTCCTCCATGGTGCTCCATAGGGAAAGTGTGAAACATTTTGCAAATCAAGTGCTCCATGGTGCTCCATGGGAAAAGTGTGAAACATTTTACAAATCAAGTGCTCCATGGTGCTCCATGGAGCTCCATGGGAAAAGTGTGAAACAATTTACAAATCAAGTGCTCCATGGTGCTCCATGGGAAAAGTGTGAAACATTCTACCAATCAAGTGCTCCATGGAGCTCCATGGGAAAAGTATGAAACATTTCACAAATCAAGTGCTCCATGGTGGTCCACGGTGCTCCATGAAGCTCCATGGGAAAAGTGTGAAACATTTTACCTATCAAGTGCTCCATGGTGCTCTTTGGTGCTCCATGGGAAGCGTGAGAAATACTTTGCAAATCAAGTGCTCCATGGTGCTCCATGGTGCTTCATGAAAACAGCAAAAAGACAAGACCCAATAATGTTATCCACTCAAGATTCTACTACCGGAGATACCCGGAAGATCCAAACGACCGATGGACGGTCACGCACTTGCGCACCCGCATAGCTCAAAACCACACATGAGTACTACCGCAGTAGCCTTCGTAAGGATGGCATAATCCACCTCGCGAACATACTGTACAAGTATTTTCCCCATGCTATTCGTAAGATGCGTCACTGTACAACTCTACACGCGCTTTTGCAGCGAGCGCCGAATCTATGATGATAAATATGATGATAAATGTAGCTTTACCACAGTACATCATGACTATGGCGTCATACCGACGTTGTGCAAGAGCGGGTGTAGAGTTGTACAGCGACGCACGTATTACATTCAGGGATGGCCACAGCACGGCGAAGTACATACACAGCGTTTCAGGTATCATACCTCAGTGTTCGCAAGATCGTTTCCACCGGAATGTAGACGCAGATTCACGGGTTCGTTTCGTGCCACGGTATCGACTCGTTCTGGTCGATTAATGAGAAATGGTGCCACCGCGTCGCAATTTATTTTCTCCATCGCACATTATGACGGTTGATTGCTTTGATATTCAACGAGTGAAGCGCAACTGGAACGCCTTGGATACGAGGGATGTACCAATTCAAAGTAAGGACCGAAGCCAAAGGAATTTCGGCAGCAAGGTTGTCAGGCGATCGATCCATTTCACATGGGTGTGCAATCCACATGCATGTCGTCCATGTCCGCAGTTTCTACTTGGAACAACTGGGTTCAGCAACGAACGGCCACCGCCATATGAGGCGACAGTACTCTACTTTGTCCGAGGTTTACGTGTTCGTGAAGGCAAGGGGTCCCTTGTTGCGCGCCGAAAAAAAAAACTACCTCACGTGCATCCACTCTAATATCAAGTCTAATGCATCCCGACATCCTGTGAGTATAGACCTATAGACCGATGTCCTACGGGCTGAGGGCTCACGAGATTGCAGGAAATGCAATCCTGATGCTCTCGTGAGCCTAGAGCCTAGTTTTTCGCGGTTTCTCCGCCCGTAGACCTCGCCTCGAAGCGATACTTACACCTACCGATAGCCCTGTGTTGCGAGGGCTCTCCCGGCGTGCCGCGCGCTCTCGGGGCAGACTGCGTGCAGCGCTAGCGAGGGCAGAAAGTCGCGTCTCCGACATCTACCATTTGATCTAACACAAATAAAAACCAAATCTCGCGGACCCACACTCATCACGAAATTACGATGGGACTCACAATCTCCCACGTGAAGCGCCTTCGTGAGAAAGTCGGCATGTTGGTACGCTGACTCCAAGTGAAAAATCGAATACTCCTTCCTCCCTACAAGATCCCTGATATCAAGTGGTCCTACAAGCTCCCTGGCAAAGTGGTGCCTCACGTCAACCAATCAATGTGCTTAAAATTGCGCCACAACCCCCTATCCTCATGCACCGGAATGCACGGCATGCCCGCATCTGGCAACATAAAACGCCACATGCACAACTGTATCAAGAACAACACCTTCTGCAGCACATCCGCAAGACAGATATACTCCGCCTCTGTAGTGCTCAACGTTACACACTTCTGCGTCCTCGAGAATCAAGAAATACATCCCCCGCCACACAAAACCAAACCCCCTGACACAGACCTCCTATCGGCAGCCTTGCTTGCGTAGTCTGCATCTGCGAAAACCTCTAACCAACCCTTCTACACTGCCCCTCCTAAATGTAAAACCCAAGACACTACATCCTTAGCACATACCCCAAGATACCAAGACATGCTCTCCAATGGATGTTTTTGGGACAAGCACAATACCTAGCCACCGCTCTCGCCGCATTCATTCGCAAAGTCTGGCCTCGTTCGCGTTGCAAGCCACATCAACGACCCTATTTGAATCGGATGTGTGTCAACCTCCCGGTTCACGTCCCGCCCCCGTGCCTCATCCCCCTTCGGTTGATTCCCGGTCAGTTTCCGCTTGTGTCGTCGCGTCATGCCAGAACCACCTCTTGCCAGACGGGAAAGAGCCAGAGGGAACTTGCTGCCAGTCAGGAACAAGCTCTACCATAGGCAGTTGCAATGACAACGGCTTGTGCAGTGTGGGCTCCAGCTCCAGATGCAGTGAGTCTTTCATCTTCGGTGACAATCCTCTGTGATTCCAAAGGTTGTATCAGCGATCTATTGCACCCCGTGTGTTCCAAGTTGGATTGGGTTCTAGCTGTAGACATTTCTGCAGACCACGTATTTCAGGCGCAACAGCTATGCCGCGAGACCAATACCACGTCACGTTGGCGAGTGCACGATGAAATCAACCAATGATGTGTGCATTTTTGGATCGAATCTGAGCAGTCGTGATTATCATGCCCTCCAACAAGGGCGTACAAAAAGTTTTTTTCCGACACCTACCCGACACAACTTTATTTTGGACCTCTCTTGGGGGGGGGGGGCGTACTCTAATGTTTTCTATGCCTTTGCGGTTAGACCATTGACCACGCGTCCTCGAGAGTACGGAGCATTGTTTCCACAGACAGGACCGATCACCGATGGCCAATCGTTCCTTCCTACTTTGCCAAAAGTGGCTCAAAAATGTCTTCCCTACTCTGTCTATCCTAACGATATCCCTTCCCGCCTTTTCAAATCATTTCCTACTCCCCAGTACAGCTACCGTCCTCTCCTCTCTATTCCATGCCACAAACATCTCCCTGTACGTCTCTTGTTTTCCCAGCTCAGTCATGTACACTTCCTGTTGAAAATCAGAGGCGTAGGGTCTGCTAAGACTGTGTAGTCAAGAACAGTTGCCTGGTGGTTTTGCTGGTGTTGGATTGCTTGGTGTCTTCTTTTCAGCGAACGTCAGATCTGCTGAAAAGAGGTCGTCACTAAAATTAAGATAATAGGCTGATGGACGCAAGTCAGAAGTCTACCTATCTGTTCAAGTGACCTGTGCTACGGCGGTAGCAGCAGTGAGCAAGCAAGGTAACAGAAGCGTGTACCGCACCTTGCTGACAGGTGTGCTGAGGTGCACTGTAGACGTGACTCTACAGCCCAATGGGATTTGGTTTGAAGAGAAATGAGAAACAGATGTTGTACAAATTTGTTGTATTGTTAAACTGGGCAGGAAACAGAGTGAGCTCCGGTGGGGGGCGTGCGCCCTGCCTGGTCAGCGTTTTTGTCGATTACCGACGAAACTGCGAAGAACCTAAGTACCGGTCCGGAACGGTTTCGGGAACGTTCTGGTAACCAAATACCATTCTACAAGACCAAAAGCACCGTTCCGGAAACGTTCCGGGAACCTTTCTAATCTTACTCTGGACCTTATCTGAGAACGTTCCTGAAAACCGTTCCACGAAAATATGCCCGATCTAGGAAACACTCTACGAACCGTTACGAATCTAGCGCATCCATCAATATTGTTCTTCAAGTTGAACTTACGTCCTTGATAGCTTATTGTACCGTGTGCGTTATCACGTATACTGAAACTGGTATAGTTTTGTGCTACTGAAATCGCTCATGATGTATGTGACATCGTATACTGTGTTGTACTCAAGAGAATACGAAAAACTACGAATAACAGCAGTCTTTTTCGTTGATACTGATATTTCTAACACTTACCTCTCCGTATTTGTACAGCCGACATTCCGCGACTACATGAACACGGTCTTCGCATTCGAAGCCGCGATCACATTTGAACTGGTCGTTTTCGTCGTCTACCGTGTCGACGTTCTCGAAGTCCTATGTCCCCGTGCTGAATTTGATCTTAAGCTTTGTCGCTGCATCCATTGGTCCATGTAGGTAATCCTTGAAGTGCCACAGATATCTTCTCCTTGAACCCCTGTAGACCCTCCGTTTCCAGCGTTTCATCTTCGTCGATGTCTAACCCCTTCCATACGTCCTCTACAACCTTGACCCATTCCGTGGGTTGTCTACCCCTCTTTTTGTTTGCCCACTTCGCCTCCCATGCTATTCTCGGCAACCTCTCCTCTCCCATCCCGCACATGCGATACTTCCATGTCAGCTTCCTTGCGTCTCTTCCCGACCGTAGGGATTGGATCCCCAATTCTGCCCGGACGGCTGCATTACTTGTGCGCTTGGAGCATCCTACATGTGTGCATTCCACAAACAGTCTTTGGCGATCTCTACTCCGAGGTATATGTACTGGTCCACTGCTGCAATCTCCTCGATCCCTCACTTCCATCTATGTTCTACTGGTTCCTCCCTGACCTCGTTGCATAGCATGACGGAACTCTTCTTAACGTTGGCAGACAATCTCCACTTATCAATAAACTTCTTCGCCGCGTCAATTTGTAGTTGCAGTCCCTCAGGGGTGTCCGACATACCAACAAAATCATCCGCAAACAGCATTCCTGACACCGAAGTTTCCGTGTCCCCTACTTGAACTCCCTTTCGGACTGCCTCTACAAATTCCAACAGATCGTTGGTGAACACCTGGAACAATGTTGGGGACAGCGTGCAACCTTGTGGGACCCCCTGCCCAATGTCGAAGAATTTAGACAGTTCTCCGTCTAGCATGACCGTGCTTTTCGTACACTCTGTCATCTTCTTCAGCACTCTCCACATTCTCCCCTTGGTTCCGTACTTGGACAAATGTTTCCACAGCCCATTTCTCCATTCGGTTTCGTATGCCTTGTTCACGTCCAGGAAGAAGCAGTGCGTCGCCTTTCCCGCCCTCTTTCTACCTTGGATGATTCTCCCTACCGTGAATACGTGGTCTACGCACCCCCTCTTCTGTCAGAAACCTGCTTGGCCCTCACTAATGCTACGTTATTTCTCCAATACTCCCACTATCCTATCGTTCAGCAACTTACAAAATACTTTTCCTACTGTGTTCAACAATGTGATGTAGTTTCCTGGGTGAGTCTTCTCTCATTTCTTAAACAAGTTCACAACCACTCCTCTACTTGGCCGATATTCGTTTTCCACACCCAGTTGTACAGCAGTACCATCAGCTGGATCATCCCCTTCCCCCCAAACTTCATGAACTCGTTTACTATCCCATCCGCCCCTTCTGCTTTGTGGCACTGCAGCTTGTTCACACACGCCTCAACCTCGTCCTCAGTGAACTCCTTTTCTAGTTCTACGTTCCCAACGTCTGCCTTCGATGGCTCTTCTTCTTTCTGGGCCCATGCGTCCACCTCCTTCTTAAACACTTGGTCAAAAGCTTCATTCTCCGAAGGCACTCCAAGTCTCTTGTAGTGTCCTGCTAGAACTTCCCTTTTTCCCTTCCCACTGCTGACTAGTCCACCGTTCACACCTCGCAAAGCTGCTACCCCTGTATCCCCCCCTTGCGCGGTATTTTTTACCATCTCACTAATCCCTTACCACATGTGCTTGGCGTTCCCCTTCAGGCCTCCGTTGGCCTTCTGCACTACTTCGTCCCTAATGCACTTTTTCTTCTTTTTCAGTCCCTTCACCGGTTTCCTCTTGGCCCTGTACTTTTCCCAACTCTCCTAACACCCCTCACTCAGATACTGCTTGAAGACTTCTCTACGTTCCCCTATTTCTTCTTTCAGCTCGTCATCCCACCACTTAACCGATACCCCACATCGTACCACCTACTTTCCCACTACTCTCTCTGCCGTTGTGTTCACTATGGATTCCCATCCTTCAATTACCCTGTCCCCTGCTGCTTGTACGTCTACCTCTCCGTCTTCGACGCTTCTGAGCAGTTTCCTGAAGGGTTCTACACTACCAGCCTTTCCAGCCAGTCCCTTCTGGAATTCATCCCGTGTCCCCTCGTCTCCCAAACGCTCTACTTTCCACCGGAACACTTTCCTCTGTTTATTTCTCTCCGTCTTTCTAGATCAGTCGGATGTTTGCCCATATGAGGAAGTGGTGGGTCGAACCTATATCCCACTTACGTGCAGCTCTGGGATCTGTGTACTCCCCCCATCTACCAGGATGTAATCGAGGATCGAGTATTCATTGCGAACTGCCCTTTGCCTGGTGAACTCCGGCTTATCGCATTCCCTCCTACCGTTCAACACCATCAGCTCGTTGCTACCGAAGAACTAAGCATCCTCACTTCGTTGTCATTCACTTAGTCTTCTCGGTGCTGCCCGATCGCATGCCCTCTACTGGAAGCTTTCCCTGCTCTGGAGTTGAAATCGCCCACCATGACAACTTCTCCCTTCCTACTAAACCTCTGGGCATCTTCCCCAATTTGCCCAAAGTTCTCCTGCGCCTTGCTTGCGACTTTCTTCGACGACGGTGGGACGTATACGTTCCTTCACCCCGCTCCCCAGGCATCTTAAGCCATAGGCTTTCCTCGAACTCCGTTTTCACCACTAGTTCCACCACATCAAACAAGTGTTCCTTGACCAGGACTCCCCCCTCCCCCCTTGCCTTCGGGTCTAAGCCCTTTCTTGCCTTCCCTACCCACTGGTATTTCCCTTGTTTGCTTACCACGTCCTCATCCTCCAGTTCACACGTCTCTTGGATCCCCACTACATCTAGATCGCTTCGTTCTACTTGGTCCACTATTTCCAACCGCTTGCGCTCATTCCTTGCGAACCCGCACACGTTCCACGACCCCACTCTCCGCTTGTGCTTTTCCCTATTGGAGATTTTGCGCACTCTATCGTTTGTCTTCCGCTTCTTCTCGGCGTTCTTCTGGCTTGCCTGCTCGCCTCCATCGCTCTCGCCTCTTGTCTCCTTACCTCGTCTGTTTCTATCATGTTCGCGACGCAAACCCTCCATCCAACCTTCCTTACGTAGTTCGACAGCTTCTCGATGTCAACCCCCAAGCACTCTTGGCTGTCTCCCTTGGTTAATTTCACCCGGAAATGTTCATGCTCTCTGCGTACTTATCCCCGTGCTAGGCAGTGCAGTCCCTCCCTGTCACCACAGTTCTTGAACTCGGTCCTCGTCATGTCCCTTGGAATCCCGATCAGCAGCAGCTCCAACCTGTGTCCCCAGTTTCTGCATCCATCCTCCCGGCTTCTTCACCATCCTCATGATCTCTACAGCAACTAGACCGTGGCCACTTGTTTTTCGTGTTTATTCAGGAAGGTATACGGAATACTCGGCCTTCCCAATCCGAGTGTCCGATAGGGGTTGTGGTTCCTTTCAGTTCTCTTGCCGGCTCACCGACGCTAAATAGCGCCTCCAACATAGGCTCGTAGTCTAGATCCAAGTTCACATCTCCTGGGACAAGTACCCCAGTCTTGTGCCGGGCGTTCTGCTTAGTAAACACCCAGACGTCCCCCGACCACCCAATTTATCATTTCCGAGTCCCGTGGCTTTCCTCCTCGGAGGTCATTTTCACCACAATAAGTTCAGGGACGATTTGCATAGCCTAAAATCCTACTCACGCGCCGGGATGGAGCGTACACCAACATCCAGCTTCTCAGGTACGCTCCACCATGGGTTGCTACCCCACTTACGCTCCCTTACGCTCCCGAGTAGACCTATCTGCCGAACGTTTGGCCAACAATTCCTTACTGCTTTGTGCTCGCCTCTCTCCAATCGAAAACAATACATTGTGCGTGCCGCACATCTAGCTCCGCAGTTTTTGCGTGGTTGGTCAGGTCGTTCAGCTTGCTCGACGTGAGAAATAAGCTTTGTTTGATGGCTCGATGTTTTATTGATCCACTTCAAGCAACGAACACCCACCCCCCTCCACCGTCCGATCCATTTTGGATCTCACGCCGGAGAGTTTTGGGGTGTCTTAGCTCTGAGTCCTCCACTGCCCAATGGGGGACTTTAGCATTTTTTTTGTATAAAGGACCCCTCCCCCCCCCCCCCCCAGCGCCCTATAATTTCCTATATAAACAAGTTCATACTTAGAGAGGTGACGATGAGCACAGTCTCCTTATGGAGGGGATCCCTATCAACGACCCCTTCGACAAGACGCAGCCCTTCGGCTGCCAAAGCCCCGTAGCACGCCGAAAGGTCCCACCGGGGGCGATGAGTCACTCTTCGACGAGTCGTCAGAGCTCCGAGTCGGAGTGAGGACCGGCTTGTTGCCGGCTTGGGCAATAAAGCTTGGATTGATGACGTTTCGACGCATGGTGTTGATGTGTCCTTTGGTTCTGGTGTGTGTGTCGTTCGTTTGTGTTATGTCGCCATATTCGCCCTAGTTCATCAAACCTTTCAAATAACTACCAGGTAACAAGGTCCTTTCATAGCTCGAAGCATCTTCAAGTAGAAAACATGCTCTGGGAGTTTTTACCATCTACAGTGTTGTTCTCGAAGATTTGTCCTCGAAATATGCCAGGGTTACCTGTGCACCCGAAGACTAGACTCGTTTTAAGCGTGCCAGGAAGCGTTTGACCATTCCCCGCTCGCGAAAGGCGAAATTGAAACAAACTCTCTGGCGACTTTTATGACCGCAAGCGGGACAAACCTCCGAGTCTCAAGTTCAAGTTCAACACAAACCATGGCAAAATCAGCCTCAAAAAGCGTGACCTGCACGGGTATGACTTCTGAGCTATTTGTGTCCATGAGCTCTCACTAACGGCCATGAGGAAGGAGGTGCAACCCAATGTACCCGCTCGTTGAAGACGCCTGACACGTGTTCCCGACAATACCGGTGGGATTGGGAACGCAGCAAAAGAGGCATAGGTCTAGGTAGGGTCCACGCGGGGGAGACCCCGTGAGACGCCCTGGTTACAACCATCGCTTGGTGTCAGACTCCAAATTCTCACACGTATGTCTGTTCCGCCATCGTTTCCGACGGCTTGTCATATCCTGCAGCATTCTGTTGCGGATGGAAATACGGGTGGGACCTGACGAACGATGTAATTGAATGCGAGGACCCGAAACCGTCCTACCTTGGCGATGATGTCGACTGCGGCGACGGCACCAGCAGCAGCCTTAACTGTACTAAAGAAGTTTGCTGCGGTTCAGGTAAGACAGCGCGTGTTAGAGTTTCTGTTAGTGGGACTGTCTAATGCGCGCTGCTGTCTAGCCGTCCATTTTGATACTATTTATGCTATATATGCGTTTGTTGCTAGAGTTGTCTTCGCTTTTTTGCTCCTCCCATGCATAGGCACCATGATGTTGATACGACCCTAAAATTTTGCACGGTGTTCATGTATCGCGTGGTATCTTTGCCCTACCGTCTGTGCAACCATCAGTACCGCCAGCGCCTACGCCGCCAACGCCAACGCCGCCAACACCTACGCCTACGCCGCCAACACCTACGCCGGGCCCTGGTAAGATAAAAGGTGTCGAATCGGCGTGGCTTCCTGTAATGTTGTATATATAGCCGAAACGAACCCGAGGTCGGAGTACCTCCATTATCTATTGATATGATTTCGTTGTTTTACTATATTTTGTCTATAACCCTCCAACAATACTCCAGATTAGACTAAATCAAGAATAACAAAAAACATTGTCAAGCTTCCGCACTGAACTTCGAACGCTAAACGGCTTAGGCGACCACCCTCGAATGCATGTTGAGGCGCGAAGTATTTGCTTGAAATGTATGTAGTCTCCATTTGGCTCTTCAGATGTGTTATTTCAAAGTGCAGAGAAGGGTCACGCTGTGCACGGTTAGTGTCGACATTTGTATGTCGTGCCACTTACCACACGGCTTGCGATACGTCTGTACCCCTTCGCTTTCAGTTGATGACATGTGGGGTGACCCCCACATGAGAGGGCTCCGTGGCCAGACAATTAACTGGTCTGGGGTTGACGGCGGCTGGTACTCCCTGATCAAGGACGACAACGCCGATCTCAACGTCAATGTTCGCGTCACCGCTCCTCCAGCTGATGACCAGCCTGGCTGTTCTGTCAGAGGGGCACTCTCTCGTCATCGAGGTCGCCAACCCTTACACCACCGATACGGACGGCTGCCCTGAGGGGGTCTCGCCCTGCCTTTCGAACGGAGGACTGCGGATCATTGCCGACGGCCAAGAGGTGGACGAACTCCTTCAATTCTCCCGGGAGATGCCGGTGGCAGACGGTGACATGACTGTGTCTGCATCCAACCTTCCCGTGGAGTGCCGGCAGTTCGGCGGTCACAAGATATGGGCCCGCATGCACCAGGAAATGCTTGACGGCAGGCGCGAGCTGCTCGGAGGTGAAAGCCTCGAAGAATGGATCTTGAGGTACGACCACGCCATGGCGGCGCCCGATTGGTGCAACAAGTACATCGCCGAGAACGACCTCGCCGACCTGCAGTCCATCCACGCCATCTTCAAGATCGAGACATCTACTGTCACGGTACGTCTGAACGCTGGCGTGAACTACCAGGGCGACGGCGACGTAGACGGGGATGGACGCGTCCTTCCTGACCTGGAGTTCTGGCAGATGGATGTTGGACTGCGCGGGGTGGACTTGGACAACCCGGTGTTGTTTGGCCTTCTCGGTGAGACGGCCCGCCCGGTATACGACGAGAACGGACAAGCGGTAATGAAAGGTTTCCGCGCTTTCCGTGGCAGCGTTGAAGACTACCGCGTATCCGGCGCTCTGGGCACCCACTTCCCCCTCCTGGACGAGAAGGAGGAGGGCCATGAGTAGAAGCCGAGAAAAGACTAAAACCGCCTTACCCGTAGTCTATGGTGTCACCAGAGGGCACATCTGAAAGTAGCATACGAGGTGGACCGAACAGGGGATTCGCACATCAGAAGACACCTCAAACATTCGCCGAGGTTGTTTTTCTGATTGAGCGCGTGGTAAGATTCTCCTGCCTACTATTTAGAAGATGTGCCGTGAGGCTGAGGAATTTTCGAGTATACCCTCGCTGTCTCCGCATTTCTACCTTGTCGGGTGATATTCTTCAAGACAAGAGATGGGTGCGCGAGGCTCATGTTTATCTGAGTGTACGAAAAGTGAAAGACATCGCACTTCCTCGCTGAGAGGGAGACCGCGAGTTTTGTGATGAGGTTTCCTTGATACTTTACGTTGATCCTTCTATGCTTTCACAGTTGGTTTTCTTTTGGTATGGGTTCATATCCTGGCAATGTTCACAGACTACCAACCGCGTTTTCCTGCGGTGGGATCAATTTGGCCATGTTCGGGGTCCTTTGGAATGCCGTCGTCACCGGTCACCACGCGGGCCTTGGCTACATAGGACGCAGAAGAACGTCTCGCTTTGGTCGTGTGATGTTGAGATGGGGGATAGGCTGGAGGAAGCTATTTTCTTGACTTCCGGCAACGGGCAGCACGGAAGCAGATCACGATAGAAAACTATTTGGGAACGGGCAGCACGGAAGCGGATCAGGATAAGAGTATGTGACGAAGGTTTCCCATCATGCCGATTATCTGACCAAGCCGGTCGTTAGGCAGCGTTTGGTTTTCACACTGGTTATGTGATGAACATCAATTCACCGTTCTTGTCGCTATTTCTCTTTTGTTTCTTGGTGGTCGCCTCGGTTCATATGTTTGTTTTTGCTTCTGTTCCGTTTGCGTTTGTTTTCTTTCATCTGATTGGTTCGTCACTGCTGGCGTTATGTCATCAAACCCTAATAGTGGAGGGTGATTCGTGTGCCCATGGTTCTACACGGAACTTGCAGCGACTGCTTTCGTATGTAGTTCATTCGCGTTCAGCTGGGGGGGGGTTCGGCGTAATTAGACCATATTTCTTGGAGGGGTTGCAACAACGGGTGACGCTATCTCGCGATGAAGGGATAGTGTGAGGTGCAGGATTGTGGATGCCTGGGATCACTGGTTGGTCTCTGCTATCGGGACGGCGTGTTGTGCATGTGTTCTGGTAACAGGTCAGGTGCATGTGTTCTCAAATTCCTAAAGGCGTTGTGTTGACATGGAACGGCGGGGGACTGCTCGCATATTGTTTTCTTTTCAGGTGTATTTTATCCTTGAATAACGATAGCAACACGGATGCTGCTTGGCAGGTGCACGCTCTATCGTGTATGCGTCTCGGAATCTATTCTGGAGGAAGGACTGACACGTCGAATTATCATGTTGGTTAGGGTGTAATTATGTTTCTTGGGGGAGTTGCAACAGCGTGTGACGCTATCTCGGGATGAAGGGATAGTGTGAGGCGCAGGATTTTAGCTGGCTGGGATCACTGGTTGGTCTCTGCTATCGTAACGGCGTGTTGTGCGTGTGTTCTGGGAACATACAGGTGCTTGTGTTCTCAAATTCCTAACGGTGTTGTCGTGAGAAGGAAACGTGGGGGGGCTGCTTCCATATGTATGTTTGTAGTTGTATTTTATCCTTGAATATCGATAGCAACACGGATGCTGCTCGGCAGGTGCACGCTTTATCGTTTCTTAGAGAAAGGACTGACAAGTCAAAGTATCAGGTTGGGTGGGGCTCTTGTGCTTTCTGAATGGATATTCTAACGGGTTCATCAGTTGAGATTTGTTGGCTACACAATTTGGGCCTCTGCAGCATCAGGGTGTTGGCTTTGAGCAGTCTACACTGTACACGATCGTCCCCACGCTATCGGCTTCAAAGGACAGCAGTTGTCAGCGAGCAATCACAATTTGGCGGTTCACCCATAGGCCAAAGCAATGATTGCTCATTCACACCGGCCCGGTTTACTTGGAAAGAATCGCATGGTCGAGACGGCGGTCGCTGTCCACTGATCCTGTGCTGCCGTTACTGGCGTCACCGCCAAGGAGGGGGGAAACCGGGTGGCGCGATAAACTCGGCCAGTACCAACATGGCAAGTTCCTACATGAGACACGTGGTTCTTGGTTTTCCGTCGAGCGTTGGGATTTGTCATTCACGAGCGTCGAGGCCTGATGCTACATTCTCCGGGCAGTTTCGCTGAAAATTGGTTCGAGGATGTGGGTGTGGATGATAATAATGTTGATGATGATTGTCGTCGTGGTTTTCCAACTACAACGCATTCCTAGCGCACACAGTTAAGGCACATTTATGGTGCATTTCATCGTTCCATGTATGTTTACACAACTCGCTAAACAGAGTTGACGTGCACTATGGAATGCAGACGTCCACCCTTGGCCTACCTCGACCAAAACGTTGCGGAGACCCCGCGCTCGAGCGGTGTAGCCACTTCACTCCCTCGGCAGCAAGAACGGCTGCAGTATTACTGTAGTTCGGCCCTAGCCTTAGAGTACCCCCAACAAAAGTGAACCTACGCAAAGCCCATTACCACATTGTTGAAAGCAAGCCAACGAATATCGTCGGCGTTGCTGTAGTCCCAACCTGGCTTACTTTTTTTGCTCATTGTTTCGGGCTTGACAACGGAAGCGGGGACAGACTCCTCATGTACGCATGACGTGAAGACACGACAGGTAGGCGTACCGTGCTTAAGGTAGTGGCGTTTTGATTATCGTGAAAAAAGCAACAGTACACTTACGCTAAACGCTCGGTACCGAGCCAAAGGAGAACGGCCTACTTTTACATAGTAGGACGCCAGAAAAGAATTTTGCGATCTGATGCCCGAGTGTGCCTGTTGTGCGCCGGCCTCGCGGTTGATGCTCGATCGCATGTGGAATCTACTGTTTTTGTTATTGTGCAACGAGTACATCATCTTTGGTGGATACAAGATGGCGCCGGCCACCGCACGCATCGTTTTGCCTCTATTGACTAGAATTTAGAATGGTGTGAAGTTTTATCTTGGTTTCAAAGGAGGCGTGTGGAGGTAGACGCGTGAAATGTATGATTTGAGCAGCCTCTGCTGCCGACCTGTGCGAGAATCAGCGATTTCTGTTTTTCGCGGTGCCTTCCTACTGGTGGTCTGGTGTGTCTGTTGTGCGATTTCTGGTGCTCTTGCGTTTGTTTTCAAATTTTGTCAACATCAATATTCGTCTTCTGCACCCCCTTAAAAGAACGGCCCGGGCGTGCGCGTGGCACAACGCACAACAACCAGACAACCAGACGATGAATGAAAACCACCTCCTTTCAGTTTTTTTTTAGTGTCCGGGCGGTAGTTATTCCAACGGAAGAACTCCTGTCGTGCAATAAGTACCGTCAACACTACATACTCTTAGCAAGTGAAAGAAGACTTGAGTAGTTCAAGATTGTAGCGTTTACATAATATGTTGGGGCATGATGTGATGGAATTGCGAATGTTTCGCCCTGTGACCAGGGCTGGGTTTAGTTCCGGTTCACATATCCCCTAATAAGGGCGTGGACAGTGTGTGAGGTGGAGACTAGTTAAGGGTCTTGAGGAGTATGTTTTTTTTTTTCGATTTGTGGGTAAATTTTGGATTTGTAGTTATTTGAGAGAGGGGGGGGAGAGAGCGTGGGGACGCATGCTTCCTGCTCAGCGTTCGACTTCCCTGCTATTCCCTGCCCAAGAAGGCCTACGAAACACACTTTGACCGCAGCCATCTTCGAGACGCGCGCACACACGACTATGTATGTATATCGTATATCTACGGTCGATAGGCCAATTCTTCAACCGCGTTGTCTTGATAAGGAGGGTCTTTCTTCGCGTACGTAGCCCTGAAAAAGGTCGGATGCCAAGTAAGTGTGGAGGCTAGTCCGACTACGGTGACTACTGTCTGCTGCAGCATTGGCCAGACAACCGGACGGGCAACTGCCGAAGCGATTGGTGTTCGGAGATAGGTATCGTGGGGAGGAAGGACCCAAAGAGCGGGCGCTCGGAAAATAATTGGGTGTTTTGATTCAAGGACGACTTCGTAGAATTCGCTGCCAACGCCAAATCCACGGATGGTTGACGGCCTGAGGGCGTTCGGGTTGCCGGGTGGCTGCTGGCCTACCGCAGCGGAGGTGGAGGAAGGGGTGCCGTGGTTCAAAGAGGTAACAGAGGGAGCGGAGAAGTTCATGGTCAAATGTCACAAGGAGAAAGAGAAGCTAAGCGTACTACGCGCGGAGGAACGGAACAAGAAAAACACCGGACGGAAGACCAAAAGGACAACAGAGCATGGGGGGGGGAACGCCGAAAGATAGGAGACACGACTGCAGCCGAAGGATTGATATGTGTTCCGGACTGATGATGATGGAGGCGATGATGGCAGGAATACCAGCCGGTCGAATCCAACAATACACAGTTTCGGACTGGGGCTCCAAATTTGCTGAGATAAGGAAACAGATTTTGAGATAAGAAAGTTTCGTGGAAACTTCCTGCAGGCGAATATTTTCCCTTACCACGCACAGAAAATTCGGCGTTCTTGCGAATTTCTGAAATGTAAGAAAAAGAGCGAACGACGCCTGCCTGCTGATTGGATGGTGCAGACAGTTCCATCCCTGGGTGCAAGTGCAAAGCTGCCTTCCCACTTGAGCCTTCTCTTGTCTAAAATCCCCATCAAATGTCCCCTCGTTACGAGGGGACATACGAGGGGACATTTGATAGGGATTATAGACACCAACTGGCGGGAGCGTGGTAAACGGGGCACGAAAAGGAGGTTTTCAAGATATTTCTCTAGAGGGAAAGCGAGACCTTCTAACTCAAGCCCTAGGTTGCTCGGTGCCTTCTATCAACGGTGGGCTAGGTACTTCTTCCGCGCTTGCCTCTACTAGCGCTTTCCACCCAAGGGTAGACAGACGCGGCGCAACTTCGCTGTTGAACCCGCGGCGCAGTCGCTCCGCAATTCGATCTGTTCTTTATTACCCTCAAACTCCTCCACTCTACAAAGCATTCATACTAGACTAGTGTCGTCCCTGTGTACGTACCCCGCCACGCCTCTGGTCGAGTAGTGCAAAGAAGGAGACAATCATGCCATTCTTCGCGAGGTAAAGCAGGTGAAGAAGATGGGGACAAAAAGTGTCCCCAAAAGGCGATCCAGCCCTAAAATGGGGCTTCAAGTGATTGGCTGTGGGACGACAGTCACCCAACGAACGTCCCTTGTTCGCAGGTAGGTACTGCTGGGTTTTGTGGTGCGCTGCGTGACAGGTGCACCCTGATCCCGGCGCTCCCACTGCTGTTGAGCGTGCGTGCATGCATGCATGCGTGTGCGTTTCTGTGTTGCCCCCTCAACCCCAGCACACGAACTCGCACCAGAACAGCGACAGGAAGTACACATACTGCCCGGCAGCCCTGTACGGAGCGCTGTGTATCGCTTTTCAAGCGTTGGGGAGAGGAGGGTGTTTTGGGGGGGGCGGGGGCACGTCGAAGTCAAACACGCGCTCTCTCTCAAGTACAAGCAGAGAATAATACTCTTCTTGCGGCGCGTCACCAGAAGGCAACTGCGTGCTCTTCCTCCGCTCTGCCCTTTGCTGGCGGTGCTGCCACCTCCACTACGTCGTCGGTTGCCGCGGTTCGTTCCGGCGCTCTTTCTCCCCCTTGCTTCAATCTGTCTGTGTGTGACGGGCACGTGTTGCTGACCTAAAAGCCGCGCAACAACCAACAACCCCAACTTGGTTTTCTGACCGTGCAGCCTCCCCCTTTCTGTGTTGGTGGCGCGCCAACTCCAGGGGCTTTGCGCTGGGCGCTGGGTTTTATTTGGGCGGGCGCTGGACATGCTCTTGCAGACTGTGTGTGTGCGTGTGGGTGGTGCCTGATGATGTGTTGTGTGTGATGGTGCCTGATGTGTTATTTCAAAGAAAGCTGCTAAGACCCCGATTTATGGGAACAAAATCTTGTCGATAAATCTTTATCTTGGCCAAGATCTGTCAGTTTCACGGTTTATGGGAACAAAATCTTCCGATATATCTTGGCCAAGATTTCTCGAGGCCCGAAATCTGCCCTTTCGAAAGATTTGTCAAGTCGAGCCTTCCGACAAATCTTGAGGCGGCGTAACAAATCTTGCCTCAGTGCGGCGCGATCACCGAAGGTCAGTCAACCTAATCGTCCATAACGCCATGAAATCTGCACGTGGCACACTCGCAAGGGTCTCTAACGCACCCTGGCGTCACTGTGTCAGCGCCACGCGCGCCGACAGCGAACGAAAACGACCAAGGCGCGCGCAAAAAATGCGTATTTGCCCTGACTCGTTCCACGTGCGTCATCACCAGTCTGTGGAAGGACCGTTCAAAGAGTACTTTATTTTGAAGTAGAAAAATAGAGCAGGAGGAACGTTTTGCCAACACTGCTCTGTCGTGTGCGACGCTTCTATCTCTTCATCGATTCACCCCACACCCAATCCGTTTGCACCCGAGCCAAATCCGTTGGTGCAGATGACAGCGCGGGAGGTTTGACCTCGGTACGCCTGCTACATCATGAGATACGTGCATGGGTGTCATCGGCCTCGGGTTGATGCACTTTCTTGTCAGTTGGACAGCAATGGAACAGTTTTGTTTCTCCGCTTGACATGAGCTCGTGGGCAACGGCTTCTATTTTGCACCCCAGGTAGGTGCCCATCGCTAGCATCCACCCACAGTGTTGAGGCAATACAGCTGGGGGAGGGATGCCCCTTCTACAACTGCGTCATGCTCACTTTTCGCCACACCTTGGCATTTTCTGTGGACCAAGTGGCCGTTGTGCCTTTTTCAACTTCAAGCAGAAGAGAGGAACAACACGCCGCATTTTCAACATTCAAGATATTTCCCCCATAAATCGCGATACTGCAAGTCTTCGCGGAGATATATTGTGAGCAAATCTTGGGTCAAAATGCCAAGATATAGTTGCAAGATTATGTTTCCATAAAGAAGGGTCTAAATCGAAAAGTTGGCAAAATTTTCCACAAAACGAGCCTCCCTCCGCTGTTAAATCTGATTATTTTCCCCTTATCTTGGATTCTGGCGAGACTGTCAGGAACGATCCTCAGAACGACGGCTTAAAAAAATACATTTCCTTATTTCAGCTTTTTTTTTGTTCCGAAACTGTCTACTTATCAGTTTGTTTATTACGTGGTTGGGTTGCATGCCAGATAGTAGGTGATGTCTCTGTCCTGATGTTGTACGAAACATCGATGGTGGGAAAGATCAATGTCTTCTTTGGGTCGTCGCCGCCCAGCAGCTGTTGGGATAATAAGTACAGGGAACTCGGCCTGGAAAATACCTGGGGTTAATCTCTGTCCCTCCCTGGTCCATGGAAATTTCTGGGGTGAATCTCTATCCATCCCCCCTGCTGGGGCGCCGCCTCTTTCATGCAGTTCCGCCCAAAGCCAAGGTAATATACTAATCGCTGCTATTCAGAGAGGTGAAACGTCGGTCGAAACGAAAATAGCAGTGGGTTGAGTCCGGGAATACCGAGAAAAACTGTTCCGAGAAAAATTGTTCCGAGAAAAACTGTTCGTGTCAGAAACACGACGATGTCGATGGAACCATAGCACACAAACCGTGGCGTCGAGATGCTACCGCCGTCCAGCGTAACCTTACGAGGATGGCGTCACTACGAGACCACCCGTTGGAGACCTCTTCACCGTGTGTGGCGTTGGAGATGGTTGGGATTCGTATGAACGTAGCGACTAACATGTTACCGTTCCCCCCTCTCCTATCGAAACGTCAACATGGTGCCATCGTCTTGCACTGGCCAACGAAAATTATAGTACATCCAACTTCTATAGATCTTGTCGCGAACCACCAATATGCTTCGTGCTCCATCCAACCCACCTAAGCTGGCACCCTCAAGTACAACGTGGTCATATGTAGACTACCCGAGGAAGTCCGACGTTTCGTGTCCAATCAACCTCCAATGCAGCACCCAGCGACCAGCACCCTTCACATAAACCAAATAATTCCACCCAAAGCAAAACTACACACGAACTCCCTTCCCACCAACACTGCACTGGCTCCTACCCCGGCTGCTTTTGTCGCGAAATCAAGACCAAACGATCGCAACATTGAACCGACACCATTCGACGCGCGATCGTAGAACGTTATTTCCCCCAAGTTTATACATGCGACAAAGAGTGCATTCACTTCGACTTTCTTGCGTCTACATGTCGCACAAATGAACAACGCCGAAGCAAACCTCACAGACATTGCCCCATTTCAACAGCAAAACCTCTGAATTCTAGCATACTCGAGACAAAAAATATTGAGAAAACGTCCCTGCTGACCCAGGTCTTACCAATCCATCACCCTGAAAATATAAGTGTACCACTCATGACACCGAGCCCGACGCGATTTCACAGCCCTCTAAACCTTAACGCTGGGTTTTCAAGCTGCCGTACACAAACCCATCTGTTATAAGCCCATCCGAAGCAAAGGCCGCCAACGGATACCATTGTTCTAGCGCTTGGATCCCCATACCGGAAAAAAAAACAAGCAGCAAAACTTGACCGTCTGTGCGTCATCGAGGAACTCTTGAGAGCATCTTTGCCGTTCTTTGGTTGTGTGCACAAATTTTCACAGCAACAGCAACGTTCGGATCAACATGAATGTAGCACGGTTACATGCTGATCCAGCACCAACAACCGCACCAGGATGCAGTTACCAAACCGGCAAGAAGCAGATCTCAGAATCCGCTACGCTGATGTTTTTCTTGGACCCACCACACTTACCTGAGACTACGCTGGTTGTACGGCAGCACCTATCGTGCTATCTACATATGCATACCTGAACACCAAACGCACCACCAACACAAGCAAAATCTGATGGCGACCTCTCCGGAACCCTCTCAACACGAAGCATGTTCGAGCCGTGCTTCTGTCATACACCCCCGGCCACACCCAGCAACACAGCCTGCGTTGGCGCTACCGCCACGACAACGCCCATCTCCAAAAGGTTCAAAAGGAAAGCGTACCCGACTCACAGATATGACAAAGGCTGCAAAGGCTAAAACACAAAGCAACACACGTTTCGTTTTGACTTCCCACCGCCGGCAGCCGATGTAAACAACGCTTTTCTGTTCGGCTATCTGTCTCCTCTATCGCGGTTTCCCAAAATCGTTTGGTCCCTCTTGCTCTAACCTCCACCAATGAACGAAAAAGAACTATAAACCGCTCCATCAAACATGCGACCCGACAATAACTACAAAATCAACCGCATGGAGAAGGCAGCAGTGTTAAAAGGCCTCCGTTGCTCTGTCTCAGAGCATTTAGGCACTTGGCCTGTCCAGCACGGCTGTAGCACACTAGCCTTAACTAAGTCGGCAAAGCCAGCGTCGCCAAGCTCAAGAAAGCGCTGTCTTCATTTCAGGCCTCCCGAAGTTCGGTAACAGTATCAGGAAGCTTTCTGCATGCTTTGACCGTTCTCCGCCAGCACCTTTTCCACGTGGGCCAGCATCGCCAGTTCTTGCGGAGAGCTTCCCAACGCCACCTTCAGGGGGTAAAGGAAAAGCATCAACGAGGCAACACAATGGGTCAACAGCAGCTTTTCATGTTCGAGAACACACTCGGCGACGTAAGCCCGGGCAGGTCCCTGGGGGGGACTCTGGAGGGCCTTGTGCTGGATCTTATTTTATTCCAGTCACCGCGTTGTTTCTCTGCCCCGGGTGTTTCAAGTATAGTGCGGGTTTCTGTTTTCGTCCTTGGGAACACCGGAAACAGCGCATAAAAAACAGCAGCACGCAGCAACAGCGGCAGTGGCACAACGATCCGGTTGGCCTCACCTCTCCTGCCCCACCGTAATGCAGAGGAAGGTGCTCGGATGGAATGACCTTGAGCATCTCCTCTCCCACATTGGCGACGGGCAGCAGGTCGATCTTTTTCTTGGTCGCCTTGTTCAGCATCGGTTTCACTAGCGCGAACACCGAGTTGAAGAACGACGGCGCATTCAGGATCATAATCTGCGAACACAGAAGCAAAGCGCGACGAAAGAGGCCAAAAGTGGAGGCGCATCAATATTTAAAGTTGCTGCTTTACCACACGGCATCAGTTTCCGACGTTCACGGATCCCCTGGCAGCGATGTATTGCACCACTAAAAATCTCTAGCACTTTGACAACAACAAAAAAACGCTCTTGAAGATAGAATCTCCAACTGGGCGGCGACGCACCATACGATATAGAGTGGTTCAGAAAACATGGGTCACGGAAGAACAAAAACACGGGTGTAGCCCATGGGAAGGACACTTTTATCATACCTGGGCAAGAAAAAAGGAGGCGACACAAACAAAGCTACATCCAACGTCCCTACTACATATTTCAAGCGATTAATTACCCTCGTCATTCGACGTCGAGCACGCAGTAGGTGCCTACCGCAAGGTCTCGCCTCTCTAGTGACGAGCGACGATGCGGTGTCAAATCAGGTGTCCTGTGGTCCTGTTCACGTCTTTGATGCTATCGCGACAAGCGCCTTCCACAACGCTTTCCCTCGTCAACAAGCAAGTCGAACATGTTACACTCACGAGCAAGCGTCTGCTTCTTCAATTTGTCCCTCTGGGATTTGGATCCGCTCCCTTCCCTTCACCGAAAGGTTCAACATGTGCGTTTAGATCACAGGGTCCAGAGGGTTCCACACTGCTACTACATGGACGCCAACGCAGTAGGTAGAGCGATGCACACAAGACACATCACAAGGTTCACCTTGAACGAGCGCTGCGGATAGTGCCTCGACATCATGCCCACGCTGGTCTTGAGAAACGCCAACGACTCGCCGACGAGGTCCCTGAACCTCACCCCGGCCAAGTCGATCACAATCGTGATGCGCTGGCTTTGCCTGGGCTGGAGCACCTGTGGCAACCCGTACGGGAAACAGGGCCAACAGAAACAAAACAATACTGAAAATGCAACCAAGGCATGAGGCGGGTCGCAGAAGAATCGCAGGGCACAATACGCACGACATCCAAAAAAAGGAAAAGGCTCTTGTGCAGGACTCAGTCCGCCATCCTCTCACCTTCCACAAGAACTCCATGCAGTACACGTAGTGGTCCAGCAGTTCCGACTTTGTGATGCCCAGCCTCTTGAGCTCAGCAATGTCAGACATGCCAGGTCTCTCGTAGTAAGTCGCCCGCCCATCCTTGTCCGGGAGGTGAAAGCAGTGGGCGTACTTGCTCTTCATTAGCGCGAACCTGTTGTTGCAGGAGTTTCGGAGAGGGCGGCAACGCTGGGGTTGAGAAAAAAGGGGTTCCTTGTACGCACTGGCCTTGTACGAAAAAGCTTAGGGTTATGTCGGTCCACAATGGAGCGACCAAAGGGTGCACGACCACGCGAGCTGTACGTGCAGCACACACCAACAGACCAAAGGCATGAGATGAACTTCCCAAGGTACTACGACTTGCTTTCTCCACCCGATCCCATCGATCATGTCGCCACCATTTCGCCGGGAAAAGGGCGAGGGGACCGTAACTGAGACAGCGCTTCCAAATGTACACGCGAAGGCGTTGAACAGCACCCATGTGCCGTCGAGCCATGGTGAGTCCCTGACTGGAACCGATGAGATCACAAAAACGAAAACAACAACACCCTTCCTAAGAGAACAACATACTACTCGAGAGCAATCCTCGCTACGACCACCGCTCAAAGAATCTCCGTCGTTCTAGTATATCGAGGCAGGGCTTACCACAGAAGCACACTTTCTTGGACGGGTGCCTTGGATAATCATAAAATAAATCTAAATACAGGCATTCCACCGCAGTCGTCGACATGCGTATTGTATTGACGGAGTTACAGCACGTGATCATCCCCCCCCTCCCCTCGACTGCTGTGTGCTGCATCCAATCCAACACCCTCGTATGCGGCATGAGGAACGTGGCAAATTTGGATGCTTGGAGTGCGGTGTATTCCCCTAAGACTTGAGGTATTCCTAAATAGGAGGTCAAGGCTACAATAGCAGCTCCTCCGCCATCGAAGAAAATTAGTGCCCAAGTAAAATCCCTTCTCTCTGCGGGCAAAGCCACATCTTGGAAAGCGATGGCAGGAGTGTATCTCACCATGTTGTGCCAAACGGGCAGCCTGCAATGTTCACCGCAGGTTCAGTCACTCATTTCGATCTGGGGTGTACTCAGCTCCCTGCTGCGGGTGCCAAAACTCAGAAATTTGGGCCACCACGTAATGGTATCTCTATCTCTGCACCAAAAACGACGGGTGTACTCCCGTGATATCACTTTGGGTGGGGTCTGTCGAGGATGGTGTCCGCCTCGGTTTCCTTCCTCCAGTCTAGCGTGGCTTCCCACCTCGCCCAAGCTTTGGCCACGTCCATGCTCTCGGCCAGCAGGAAGCGGTGCGGCATCGGTGCCAGAGAGGACCCACTAGGTTTTTTGGCGGGGGGGGCGGGGATGGACACAAAGGAGCAAAGTCAACGTTTGGGACAGTGCGCAAAGCAGAAGGAGTCAAAAATCGACACGACGAAAATAGGGGCCTTGCGGGACCAAAAAATGGGCATCAATGCTGGCTGCCCATCGCGTGACCACACTAAACCCACATCGAAAGCAGTGCAAGGGCAATATTTGCATGGAAAAAGTGGTACCGTTCACACGGCTGGAACATGCCGCGGCTGGGCGATGGTACATCAATCCAGACCAACCAAAACAAACAACTTGAAACTCTGAATCTCTCTGCCGTGCAGCTCGTACATACAGCACCTGCAAGGGAAAACCAGAGGCCGTGGCGGACCGTGCTACATGTATGCATACATCATGCCGTTGTCTCCACTACAATACTACCCCACACCCACCAACACGTGCGCAACACGGTACACGTTCGGTTCAAAGACGGTGCCATCTACACTATTGCCTCTAAACGAGAATACAAATGGTCAGAGTGCTCGGCCAATCAATGCTCCAGAACAGTACAGGGAGCGGGGTGGAGAAATAATTTAGTCGGACCAAGCAGATAGAAACGCGGTAAGTGTGCTTCGAATACCTGGGAGGGGGGTAAAACAAGTTGTCGATGTCCTCCGTAGCCCGTGTCGCCTCGCTCATTCTTCGCCCATCCCATCCCAATAAAACCACTTGGGCCTGCATAGGGCCCGAAGGCTGCTCAACAAAAATACAACAGCAGTGTCGGGGGTGATTTTTAGGGTTGAAACCTAACTTCGTTGACCGAAAAGCAGTACTAGTGGGCGGCTGTAAGAAGAACAATGTCTGCATCCAACCACGTCAACCTGTGCATGCCGAGACAAAGTACGTGAGCACACCCAGGCCGTGACATGTACCAGAAAAATTGAGGCAGCAGAGCGATAGTAAAGGACGCCACAAGCCGGATTCCGACCACGGTTTTGACGCCGCACGAGATGGGCAGCCACGAGAACCGCACAAACACTCAATCCAAACCTACGATGAAATCGGCGTCTAGAACCATCTCAGTCACACCACACGGTCCACGACAGACCGTACTACAGTCGTGTCGTTCACGTGGTGCGTGATTCTCAGCGGTTTCCCGTTTACTTGGTATCATGTGTAAGGCCTGCCTCACCTCCAGGGCGTGTTTTGGCTCGACCTCGTCGACGAGACGGAACCCAACCATCAACACCCCCCGGATTTTTATGTATTCTAGCGTTTCGAGAAAATCTTGTTAGGTTTAACTACACTTCCGGGTGTCTCTTACATACAGCAGGAGTACGTTTGGCGTGCACGAGTCGAGCAAATGGTGCTACACCGTATGCTGTCGGCTATTCCTCTCGCCTCCCGTGCCTCTCTCAGTACGTATTTGTTTCTACCGTGTCATGGGTAAATTTGTCGTAACTGTGGTCATCACGGAAGTAGCTTCCAGGTGTTCTAGGAACACGGAAGAGAAGGTA
Source organism: Ectocarpus siliculosus (assembly GCA_000310025.1). Lineage (NCBI taxonomy): Eukaryota > Phaeophyceae > Ectocarpales > Ectocarpaceae > Ectocarpus > Ectocarpus siliculosus. The sequence continues at coordinate 68,641 of FN648628.1, read as the reverse complement.
CTGGATACGTAAAAGACCCTAGAGCTTGGAGCAGTTCTCGGCGGAAAGACAACAACCATGGAATGGAATCCAAGCTTACCGACGGCGTTTCTGGCGGGGAAGACGTACCCCCGATGCCAAACAGCCCCTTCACTAGCACCACGGCGAAAGCCACAGCCGCCAAGCCGATCGCACCCACCCACGCCTCCATGCCAACGACGGCGTCGCCCCCTCCCTGGGCGTACCCCTGAGCGTGCCAACCACCACCAACACCGCCGTCGCCGGCCAAAGTCCTCCTTACACCAACGCCATCAGCCTCGGCTTGAGGTCCAGCGGCGGTCTGGGGTACCGTGATGGCGGCGCCCTCAGCAGAGATGGCTCGCCCACCTCCGGGATAGCTGGCGGGGCTCACACGGCCGCTTCCGCCTTCCCCGCGGGGATGGGCCGCCTCTCTTCTGGCGTTGCCGCCTGCCCTATCACCATCCTGTGGAGAACCTTGCTGCCAGTTGTCTTGGCTGTTCGCTTCTTCCGGGGCAGCGAGCGCGGCGGCTGCGGCGCTGAGCTGGTTGTGAGGGTACATCGTTCCGTCCGGTCTACGGAGGTCCCACACCGACGTGCAAGGGCTGGGGGCAGCAGAAGGTGCTGCTTTGCCAGTCGATAGAGGTGCTCGCGACATCGACATCGACCACGACGAGAAGCTGCTCTTGATTGTCCACAAAGACAGGAGACCGACCGCTAGAACCAGGAACAGCGCAACGCTACATCGATTTGTTCCGAGGACGGAAGAGCGGGCAATAGCAGCGGTGGGAAACGAGGCGCGAAAAATAGCGGGGGGTCGTGTTGGCATGGTATTTTACAAACCTGATACCCCTTCAAGGTGGAACACTGGACGAAATGGACCTGGTGTGTCGATGGAAATCAAACGGCAACATTCCTCCACAGGTCATTCTCGATATCGTACACACGGTGCGTTTGTTCCGGGGATATATACGCGTCTCTTGCTTCAGAGCAATAAAGTTGTCATTAAAGAATCGAAACGTTCCATTCATAAGTCAAAGCCACCGGCAGGATTCAACCTGGCCGAAAGATGCCGTCAACTCAGCGAAATGTCAACTGCCAGTATCGCCCCATTTGTGAGCTCAACGTGCTCACCTCCTCGATATCCTTGGCAAGACTCCTTTGACGGCGGAAGGTTTGACAACACCCATATCAAAACCTCTGGAAATGGAGGCTTCGACCTTCCCTCCGTCGTTCGGAAAGAGCATGCGCCACACGTTGTGGTAAACACGTTCCGCCAGCCCCGCCACTCCTCCCTGCGCCAAAGGTTTTATTGGACAGCACGCCACACCCAGCACGAAAAGTACAAATCGGGACGGGTTGCGGGAAGGGGAAATTTATATTCGCTTCTCTGCTGTTGTTCTTCGAAAGGACTTTCCAAACTCCACGTTCTGACCGCGACGAGTGTCGATGCAAAAAAGAAAGGGGCCCACCGCATGAAACCATGGAACACTCCGAGACTACGAGTCAATCGAGTAAATCGTGATCACGAGGGGGGGAGGGGGGGCGGATCTCTTGAATGAGATTCAGTACAGTATACTCAAAGCGATATATGCTTAGTTATACGGGGTTTAGTGTTGTATAAAAAAATTGGAGTCTACTGTACATGCTCTATTGTTTAGGATTTAGTATGGCAATACATAAACCTAAACACCCCGGTATGGAGTTTTAGAATGCAACACTAAAGCCTATTGGATAGAGTATTGCTATACTCAAACCAGTACACCCACGAATCATATCGGTCTACAATGTCATACTACAGGCAAAAGAAAGTGAGACCGTACTTGAACCTATACACCCCGTATATGGGTTTTAGAATGCGACACGAGAGCCTATGCAATAAACGGTATAAAGGTTTTACTATATACACAACAAATACCATACAATAGACTTACTGCAAGTGGTCCGTGCAGTCTACTGATCCTGGGCGTCAATCTTGATCCCGGGGGGGGGAGGGGGGGGGGGGTCAGGGTGTCCAATGGTTTGCAAAAGATAAAACTTCCTCACCGTGACAGAGGCAGCACCGGTGGCGGCGGCGGCGGCGGCGTTGTCGGTCTCAGAACAGCTGCAAGGAGTGAGCATGCACTCGAGAAAAACCAGGCCGTTCCCGCTCGGAAGATCCCCGCTTAGGTCTGATGTATCGGCGACAACACGCACGAATGACGGGCGTGGCGAGCAGATGGGGGGGAGAGGGTAGGCAGTGGGTCACGAGAGGCCTCATACATGACTTTACTGCTGTACCTGTTGAAAGTGGTTGCGGGGCTTGCAGGAAACTCGCAGGTCAACATCTACAGTCGACGAAAGACTGTGCGTGGTTGGTGCTAATTTTGTGATGCTAGATTGTAGGATGCTTGGAACAGCATGGAAGACCTGAAATTATACTTCAGAAACAAACTACGTAACTTGTCATGGCACGTCGATGGTCTCTCCCGCACAACCCACACAAAGACGCAACCTACATCGGCATTGACTAGTGTATCAGTGCTGGATGTTGATGTCACAACCGTCCTGCCATCCACCATTGTCTACCACACGAGTCTTTTAGTCTTTTTGGCATGGCGACCTGGTGGACCCCGCACATATTAAGCTGTACAAGGCTTGCTTCACTCGTCACTTGTACCATTTTGTCAAACGCCTCTGGTAAATCACCGAGACATTCGCCCACACACGAGCGGGTACCTTGACAATGTGCTGCCACGGTATGTAGCACACGCTGCTTGGCCAACAAAATCGAAGGAGTATTCCATGCCGACCAATCGAAAAGTAGGTTGCATGAGAGCCATTTATGGCCGCACGAACATGACCTTTAACATTCGCCTTGTTCACCTCGCGATCCTTTCATCTTGATGGCCTTGACTGGAAACTTGCCTAGCCCCGCGTGTTTCCGGAGCTCTTCACCGGTCAGCGTCGCCGTGTAGCCGTTGGAAAGTCTCAGCGTCATCAACTTGTCGTCTACTACCTCCTGTCCAACCCAATCCGGAAGACACGAAGGAAAGGAGGAACGATTGTCAGCCGGCTCCGTACTCTCATGGTCAAGGGATTCAGAACGTCTCCCGTCGAAATACAGATGGAGACTGGATAAGAAAGCAAAGGTGGGAAAGAGCAGACCGACAACAAAATCATGACGTAAAGAGAGAAGGGGGGGGGAGGGGCACATGCCAGGCGCGGTGTGCTATTCTGGTACGAACTCCGAGGTACGTTTGGATAAAGTGGAGGGGGATCTCTACTTCTTTTGACTTAGACTACCGCGGGGGCAACTCAATGATGGACAGGGGCATTTGTTCCAACGATCAAAAATGATATCCGCCAGGGTAACCAATGTGTTGATGGTTCCACTTCGAATTTCACGGAGGAAACCAACAAGGGTCGCGGTTTTCAGATTATGCACCTTTCCACAGCAGCTCACCAACTTCGAAACAGCACAACTACAGCAAACCTCGTGCTCAACAGGTGGAAAGTGGTCACTAATCCTGCAGCCTAGCCATGTTCTTCGGGGAACCCACCTGCCCCTCGTCGGGCATCTTGAGCCTCACGGAATCCCCCCACCTGAGCCCCTCCACCATGTCTCCGTCCGAAAAGGCACCCCCTTCCTCAGACAGAAGAAGTTCTTCGTCGTCTCCATCCAGGTTACTTCGAGAAAGCTCCGAGTTGGTCGGAGAGTATGCAGGGCTGGGGATGCTTTCCGGCATCATGAAGCCCCGTCCAGACGTCGCACCAAGACTGTGCCCAACGCTGGCGCTCTTTGGCCTCTTCTGGCTCAGGCTGCTCCGCCGCTTGTGGGCTGTTTTCAGCTTGCGCCCGACGGGTAAAACTTTGGATACCATTGACTTTGGCCAGGGTTTCTCGCTCCCTTGCGAGATTTTGTCCTCTAGTCTGATTCCGGAGGGACTCGAACCCTGTCCCGTACCGCTACCGTCCGCTGTCACGCAAGAGAGAGGGGCCGTCGGAGCCTCGGACGGCCAGTGGGCTTCTTGCACCTTGGTGGAGAGCGGGAGGAGAAATGACATCTTGTCGTGCAGTCGAGGCTTTTCATCCACGTGGACCGTAACCTGGCAACGTGAGAGAGGTTGACGTGGGGCCCGGTACTGCGTTAGAGCGGGATAGAGGACCAAAAAAACTGCGTTGGGTAAATGCACTTCAAACACCACACCCTCTCCTCGTCCGTCTGCGCAGAGAAATGCCCCGTTGACGCTAGGATTGCCGCTGGTTTTCTTGGAGAAAGCGGTCAGGGCATGGAAGTTCTTTCTATTGTTGTATTAGCAACAAACACAAGTCAAGTAGCAGAGGGAGCGGCGCAGGGGAAGGGAGGAGAGTTGCTCAGAAAGAGGCAAGGGTAAGGAGCGCCGGGCCTTCAGATATTGGACAAGTCGATACTGTATTCAAGCAAGCCTCCCGTCATCGCCCCCGCAGACGTCGCAGCAAGGCAAAGAGTTGACATTTCACAAACTGCTGTCCATCCCAGGCTTCCGTCAATAGACAACACGGCGTAACCCCAAAGCCTCTCCCTCACCTCGAAGAAGTGCGTCGCTTCTTGGTGTTCTGGTCCTTGCTGCTGTACTCGACCGTCGTGATCTGTAGTCCGTGCGTGCAGAACACCACTGCAGGCAATTCGTTGTTGGCATCAAGCTTCAGCGGCGCCAAGAAGGGCTTGAAGCTCACCGCGATTTGCCGCTTCGATCCCGTGGATTTCATCCTCAACGACCCAGGCAACAAATGCCCCTGCATAAGACGCAGATCCGACAACGATGCAACCAGGCATTGTTCGGCCACGCCGGGGGGGAACAAACAAGCAGGGGATCACGGTCACAACGAACTACACATAGCGAAAAACTGACACTGCAGAACGACACTTGTTGAACAGCAGATTCTTCCGAAGTCAGATCAACCAATGACCCAGTTCACACTAGGCCGCGGAACTCAATAGCTCCCGTGCATGAGAGTCATATCACAGCTTGCGTGCCCGTGCAACAGCAGTAGGCACATGGCCAGTGGTGTACACCAACAGTGGGCAGTGCAGCATACATTGTACAACACGAGGGCGTACGTTTCTCACGTTGTCGCTCCAAACGTAATTCCTGTCGTCGACCAGGAAGATCACATACCCGTGGCGCACTACGTCCCCGTCCTTTTTCTTGTTCTCGGGGTCAACGGCCTGTGACGCAAGACGTGAAAACAACGGGAAAATGCATGAAGCAACAAAACAGAAACACCCAACAGGTGTCCAACTGCTACAGGGATTGATGACTCCCATGGAAACAGAACTACATGTACATTGACGAAGGGCCATTGAACCAAGACCTTAGCACATCGGTACCTCAGTAGACCGTTGTTTCATAAAAAAGCACCTACCGGAGAGGGGGAGCGAGAACTCCAGTATTCTGGTCAACGGTAACGACGGACACAGGTGTGAAAATCGAAAGCAATGAAATCACCGCTGCCCACACCTCCAAAACACCATCACCGCATCGCCAACCTAATAACAGTTCCATTGCTACCTACACAACATATCCACCATCCAGACTTGTTTGAAGGAGACTGCACAAGCACCCCGAGTCTCCGATCGACCCGGAACAAAAAACGGTAACATATCACCAACACTCTGCCGTCTACGACAACGTACAGCGGGGCGCGCGTTGCTACGACTGCACACCTTGAAGTGGCAGGTGGTGAATCCCGCGGCGTTTTCCCCTTCGGACTGGATGATCACCGCCACCTCGCTCCTCCTGAACAGCTTCGTCGATACCTTCGGCACCTTCTACAGCGAACCGACAAAGCCCCCACCTCCTCCCACCACGCCTTCAGCTGGGGCACTAGCACCACCTTCTCCCAACTCACCGACTGAGACGTCACTCCCTCCGGAGGGCCTGTGGTGAACTCTGGAAGGCGAAAGAGGCCTGCATCAAGGTCGAGCACCGTAGAAGGGGACGGGGGCTAAGAAATGGAGGTCTTGAATGGGCGGTGGGATATGAAAATAGCAACGACCGGGAAAAGAGGAACCGATACTCAGCAACTCGAGGCACCAGCTCCTGAAGTGGAAGGTGTAGTGCTCGGCAAGCACCGCCTACGAAAGCGTTCGAAGCGGTGATTACAAGCATTCATGAGCGTACCGTACCAAATCAACGTGTGAGGCACACCGACGATCCAAACGTTGTATCTACCTACCTGGCTTTGAGCCTCAGCCTGTCGCCGTACTTCAGCTCTGGGGGCAGGGCCGCTGGCACACAGGGCAGACCCTTCACGGGAGCAGCTGGGGCATCCTCAACAACGCTTGGTGCATGTGCTGAGTCGCCCCGCTTGACATGGCCTTTGATGACTTCGTCACACTTGGATCTGTCATGGAGAATCTTTTCGGCGTTCAATTTCGCTTTGCTCGTCGCTTGTGCCGCTGTTACCTCGTCGGAACGCGGGGTTGGGCTAGTAGTGGCTGGTGATGCCGGGTTGAAGCTGCTAGTTTCTTGGTCGGTGTGGCCCTCCTGGCCATCTTGGCCTCGGCCATGGGTTTGGCCTTGGTCTTGGCCGTTCCCCGAGGGTGACACGAGCTTGCGGTCGAAGGGATTCTAGAATGGATTGATCGATAGCACACAAAAGCAGTGGGAAGGCATGCACCCGAGACCTGTTGTTCAACGCACAGAAACGCTTGGTAGTGCTTGTTGAAACAGGGGCACCGCCGTTTTAACCATGCACATTCGCGCTCCTCAGTCCCAGGTACCATTTCTCGCGAGTAGTTATGATTTTGGACGCAGCTTGGGGTTCATACGCAGGACAAGACAAATACTTCCCTTCCACAGTATTCAGTGTTGAAGGAGATTCGTAATACTGGTAAGAGTCAGTGGACCATGAACTGCTGTCGATGCCTCTACACAGCACTTTGGCCCGCAGGGCGAGCGAGCAAGCGGCGCGGTGATGCTCCACCCTAAATACAGGTCACTCTTTGTGTGGACTGCGCTTGCAACAGCCATGGCGATTCAGATCAACGATGCGGAAAGACGAGGACGACAGTATAGCAACGAACCTCAAAACGATTATGAAGAGACGGTACTGTTGTTACGTACTGCATGATATGAACGACGAGTCATTTTTTCTCCTCCTCTCTCTCTCTCTGTGTGTGTCTCTCTCTCTGCTGTCTCCTCTCGCTTACCACACGCTTTGGGGAGGCCGAGCGGCTTCGAAGTCTCTCCCCGATGCCCTCCCACCCCCCCTTCGGGGACAGGCTCTTGCTCTTACTCCCTTCCAACAGCCCACGCCGGCCTCTGGCCACCTCCGTGCTTCTGCCCTGCACACGCCTTCTCCCCCCTTTTCCACAAGATCTTCCTTCCCGCGTGATTCACTGCCCACGCCCGTCACAGTCCCCTCGACCCTCCGGTAATCGCACGGACTCCCCGGGTCCGTGAGGTCTCGAGTGATTCGTGGCACTTGGGGCGGAGGCAGCCCCGGCATCAACATTTCTCCGCTTGTTGTCAGAGAAGGCCGCCGGCTGCCGGTGCTGCTGCGAGGAGGCCTGCCTTGGTCAGCTTACGGTGGCGGCGACGCCAGCGTGGGCGTGACGGGGCCCGCGCTTGTGAGCGGTAAATGCCAGTCTTGGGGCAATTTCCTGTGCCTAGGCGATCGAAATTCGAGAACATAAACGGACGGCGTTGAGTGCATCATTGTACGGTTTGAAAGTGACGCTACAGGCAACTTGCATGATCGTGTCCTACCGCTCTTACATAGAACGCCCGAGTGGAAGGATGAATCGTGCGCCCCACAAAAATAAAACAAAAAAACGGATAAACGACAGCAGTATGAACCTGGTTCTGGCCTCTTGTGGACGTATACTAGGCACGTCGGCACTGCTGAACTTATCAAGGCTACGCATCAACAACTTGCACGCTTTTCACCCAAATAAATGATTGGATCCTTCGATGCTGATCGACAGGATCATCGGCATGATCCTTCCATTGCGTAGCCTCATGGGGTGCTCATGCGTACAAGAGAAAAGCCCCACGCTGACACACGAAAGTTGGTTAGATACGGTACGTAGAGTAAGTTTCGCAGTGTGGCTGGGCACAACGTTATGCGTCAAAATGCGGCTATGACGAGAATGTTGAGAGGACTCGAGTCGGGGTTAGCCGGAATGCGATTTGAAACCTTCGAGGATAAGGTGTACCCACACGCAAGCGCAGCTGTTGTCTGTTCGCTGTTGCGCAACTAATATACTCCATACTTCTACTAAATTGAACAACGCGAGATCTTGTGCCGCCTTGAAAGAAGACGGTTGTTGGTGAAGCTACAGGTTTCCTCATTCAGCATCCATCGAGACAAGAACCCCGAACCTAGCTCAAACCCCGCAACAGCCTGTAGGGAAATAGACATATCCCTCTGCAGTTCATCTGCATCAACTTGGGTCCCAAGCGAACCAGACACAGGTAAGAGGCATATGCTGTGCTTGTAGATGATTGGTGTTTGAAATTGTGCATACCACACGCCATGATGCATACATGCGTCATGCTGTCGACACAGGGTATTTATCGGTGCGGGTACATGACACGATAGGGACGGTGCACCTACATGACAAGGCCGTGAAATTATGCCGCATCGAGTAGAGAATGAGCAATGGGCGTGGGTGGTACGAAAACTTAACAAAAAAAAAAAACAGTAGACGCGCATTTACGCACGTTGCATGCTTCGTCTTCAAAGGCCATTTTGGACACGGAAAACATCAAATCCGACAATGGACGGACCAAGATATCGCTCAGCCTCCTCAACAGCAGCTGCACTAATCCCATGACAGGTCGCATCGGTATCGCGCGAACTGACTTGAGCCTGCGCCGTTGGCGGAGCATGCTTCTTCCCCTTTTCCTTAGGCTTGGAGCGGGAGAAGCGGGTTACTCCCCCCCCTGCTGGGGTGGACGCTACCCCCCCGTTGGACAAGGTTCCACAACTTAAAAAGGTTTGACTTTGTGCAAGGTAACCCCCCAAAAAAAGTGCACATTAGACAAGGTCCGAGATATCGACCATGTTGGACAACGTCCTCCAACCCAACCTTGGGCAAGGTTCAGATTTTCCGAGAAGGTTGAGCAGGGTTCCAGGGAAAGGGGTTGCCCGAGGTTCAAATAGAAAATGGGCCTCGTGCAAGGTGACAAAGTGCACATTAGACAAGGTCCGAAAAGGCGACCATTTTGGACAACGTTCCCCAACCCAACGTTGGGCAGGGTTCAGAATTTCCGAGAAGGTTGGGCAGGGTTCGAGGGAAAAGGGTTGCCCAAAGTTCGAAAAGAAAATGGGCCTTGTGCAAGGTAAAAACGTGCACATTGCTACAATCCCGAAAAAACGAGGACGTTGGACAACGTCCCCCAACCCAACCGTGTGGAGGACTCATCTAAGAATTTGTACTGTAATAACCCTACCTTTCGCACGAAACAAGAAGGACCTGACACGAGCACCGCCTCAACTACTTGTTTGCTCGTCCACCGTACGACTACAAGAGAGTGCCGACCCAAACCAACTCAACCGGTCAACCAAAAACTCCCAAACAAACCTTCACGCGTTATCAACTCCCCACCTGCACCACGCACGTTTTGACGACGCTGGCCCATCTCTGCTTGCTCGTCCATCCTTTACTGGAGGCGTCCTCCACAACGAAATCACAACGGGACGCTTGTTTGCGGTGAGATCACAGCGTTCCAGAATCAATCCCGGTCATTAGGTGGTAGAGCCTCCTTGAACGACGGCACCGGGACAAAAAAAGTACACGAAGAAAAGCCTGTCGGCGGTGAGAGAGTTTTCAGACAATGTACTACGCACACAAAACCGCGGCACGTCGACTACGCCGAATCTCACAACCTCCAGGGGGATTTCCGCACCCCAAACCGCCAAACTAGCGCATAAATCACCAAAATGTTTTCATAATTCCATCACCACAAGCGCAAATCGGCGCACAAAGAAAAAGGCGACGCGAAGGAGCCCAAAGATCAGGTTCTCTAGATTACCATCGTTAAAAAAAAATACCCACGCACCAGAAAATGCAACCAGTCCGTTGGGTAATATGCAAAGCAACACAAAACCCACAGATGGTCGCAGTCCTTCACAACACGCCTCTGGCTCTGTGGCACGCTCGTGTCGCGTGTGCAAGAGGTGCGAAACGTTTTTCGTAAACAAGCACACACGGTTGTCGCAGAAACACCTCACAGCGGAAGCAATGCTCCACAGACAATGACCCAAGCACAAAATATGGTGCGTACGAGTCGCCACCACGAAAAACAACTACAGTGTCGGCCAACGATTTTCAGCCAATTTTCACAACACAATCAACTTTGTTTGGCTGGCAATCTGTTACCACAAGAAAATAAAACGTTCCCATGAGCAATTCAATTAAAATAATAGAACAGATATCAATGAATCAGCGCGGACGGTTCCTGCTTCAGTACTCCTGGCGGGCGCAAGCGCAAACGAGTTCTAAACCGCAACCAAACTCTGCCAACCGCTAACTTGCGTGACGAAGCAAGATAGCGTCTGCCTGTACAAAGGTTGTCGCACAATAAACTTCACAACCCGCCCCGCGTCCGTCCACGTCAAATACTCACCACCAGAAGCAGGGAATAACAATGGCAACATTCTACGCCGCATCATTCTCGACTTGCTTGTAGGGCCGGAGAAGCAACTTCGCGGTTTTGATGCAGTCGGCCTTGGTTGTTTTCACCTCCTGCTTCATGTTGTAGTTCAACACAGAGCCCATCGCCTCGAACAACCTGTGTGAAGGGGTGGGGTCAACACGATTGAACGGTTGCAGCAGTAGCGTCACGTCGGGCGTGATAGGCACATTAACCAACGGGAGCATGCGAGAGCTGCGCGTGCGTGGTATACAAGCAGAGGGACGTCCGGAAATACAGTCATGCGCATAAATGCCGTTGCGTTCACACCCGCATACCACGAGAAACCCGAGGCATACCTGTGCCTGCGATAGGCTGCGTGTTGCGATTTGTTTTCTGGGGCAACGACAATCATTCATCCCCCCCTCCCCCTCCCCCTCCCCGCCCGAAGCACCACCCCCAACGCGCGCGCTTTCCAACACAAAAAAAAAAATCCCTCCCGCCCCCGCACACGAGACTCGTCTAGGTTCCCGGTGTAGATTGGACCTGCTGCTATCTCCTCTACGTTCCGAACACGATCAACTAAAACACACACGCAACAACGACCCTGGTACGACGCAGAGGAGGGAGGTGGACCTCGAAAGAGAACAGTAGCATGTACAACAAATAGAGGAGAAAGGAAGAGGAGAGGCAACAGAACCAATCAATCGAATAGACAGACGCACTTAAACTCTACGTTCAAGAAAAAAACAGGTAAACGAGAAAAAATTCGACCAGACCTCAGTCGTGTGCGACGGATCTATTTATTGAGTGAACGACGCCATACCCAATCCATTTGCACCCGAAAGGTTGATATCGCTACGTACGACTGTTATCGGCTGTGCCTTTGCAAAATGAACGGAACAGCATTGAGGAACGACGGGTTGGACGGTTGCGTCATTTGTCACATAACACTAGTGGTTTTTCTGACTTCAAGATTTCTTAGGAGACGAGACGAACAACACACCGCCTGTTCAACATCTAACTTTTTGTTCCCTTTCGAAGCGGTAGAAATATCCGGAGAAGCGTTGTTGCGTGCACAGGCTCGAACGTTTTCGGTTGGGGTCTACACGGCGTTTTACTTTGATTTTGGAAAACAACACGCCACATCACAACAGCAACAAAAGAAAACATTATTATGAACACGAAATACTGTACCAGCAACAAAACACGGCAACGACCTGCACCTGCACAAGATCATTTCGGCGTTGAGGTCTACGAGTGTTCAGACAGCACTCAACACTCATTTCTTGTTGAATCGCTGATCACCCTTTCTTCCGCCGCCCGCTGCGGGGTTTGTACGCTCGCTAATCCAGGCTCTAGCGCGGCCGAGGGCGTTGACCCACCGCAGGCGAGTCCGGCAAGGATCCCCAGCTGTCCATCGCCACATCGCTGTGCTCATCGTGCTAGCTCCTGAGAGCCGCCCACATGTCCTCGATGACGGAGGTGCCCACGGGAACGAGCACCTGGTTCACAGCAACAAGAAGTAGGTGTCGGGCCGGGATGTGGCATAACAGGTTTCGCGCGTTCAAGGTAGGGTTCCGCGGCCGCTGCTAGGTACGTACCCACACACCACCCGCTGTAGCACAACGCCAACAAACACGCAAGAGAGAGAGGGAGTGGGAAAGGGGGGGGGGGGCATCGGCGAACTTCTACGCGAACGAGTGTCTATGTGTCTATTGCTGAAAACACACAACGATCGGAGACCACTGACAATGTAAACAAACAATACAATCGCTCCATTTTCCTTCCGTGACAAAAAAAAGCTTTTGTTATCTACTTTACAGTATCCCCAGAGTCAAGACATGAAAGAAGGCATGTGGTTCACACCCCATCTGCACTTATTGTATCCCTTCTTCACCGCAACACCGGGGACGTAGGGACCGAAGCCGAGGGCCCACACATTAGGCCTCGGAAATTCGTTCGGTTTTTGTGGCATCATCATCTAGCCACGGAGGTGCCCACGTCATCGTTAGAACGTGCACGCACGGGCGGGAGGCCTCGAGACATGACAAAACAATTCACGGCCGGTGAGCAACGCAAGGCAACTACATAGCGCCACCGTGTGCTTGTTACGCGAACAAAATATAACAGCAGCGAAGACCATGTGGCACATGGACAGCATTAGCAAAAAGCCCATCCTTCCATCAAGCAACCCCCAAGTTTTCGCTCTTTAGGAATCCTGTACACGACGCTGGACCGAGCTTGTTCACATGCACAGCACCAACGAGCGTGTTAGCGCAATGTTCTGTACAACACGTTTCTTGCCGTTGGTCTCGAGGGTAGTAGCCGTCGCGGACAGCGACCTTGCCCTTCGTCTTGATGAACGCGGAATGCTTGTCCAGCGTGTAAACCGAACACCTGCCCAGCAAGATCTCCCCTTGCCTTGCCATCTGTGCAACCCCAGCTCGATCTACCCAGTCAACACGTGAACGCAAAGCACGGTATCGATTCCATCATAACTACTCTGCAGGATATTGCTGAGCGCCTACCATACACGAGGTTTGAGGTGGCTTCCGCCGACACGCTGAAGAAAGCGATTCCAAGATACTTCTATACACGTTGAAATCGCGCCACATCCATGATTTGATCGTGGTTTTTTGACGGGGGTATAGTATAGTGAAGATGTGGTTTGTGTAACGTGTCTTCCCGACGTTCGTGGTTGGCACTGGGAATCGACCCAGATCCATTCCATTTAGTGCCGTCGCACTTCACCGATGCGCACGACGCGGCAGCAAGTTCTCGCGTGGAATAAGACAGACAGACGCAGAAAACACAATATGGGCGCGTTGACTGGCAGGGAAAATACAGTCTATCGAAACCAATTGACTCAGACGAAGGCGGGCTGTCGCTTGGCTTTTTACCGATGATGCGCCAACTAAGGCGACGAAGAAAAACACAGAAAAGGAAGCCTTGAATTTGATTGAACTGAAGCCGAAATGGTTGACAGCCGCAATATTATCTGGCAGTATAAAGAGACAGAGAGGAGAGAGGAGCGCGAGAGAGAGGGAGAGAGAGAGAGAGAGAGAGAGAGAGAGAGAGAGAGAGAGAGATGGACGAGGGGGAAGGGTGATGCAAGGGATGGAGAGACCGTGGTGATCTACACTCTACCGCTGGCAGCTAACTGAAAGCAACAAGAGATGGACACGGAGCCGGGCGTGGACACACACAACGCACAGAGTGGACACCTGCAAGAGGTGAAACTTTGAGAGGTGTGCAGCAGCACAGCAGCATAGCGGTATACTTTTATCAGTATCAGTGTTGCTGCGTAGCGGCGAGTGCGTGTTGTTGTGTGTGCCTCATGTGGCTGTATCAAATACCTCTGGTCATCAAGTCAATACACACTCACACAAAAAACAGGACTACAAGTATGCACTGCCGAAAGTCCAGCGGATCAGACTGCAGCGGGTCAGATTCGGCTGCTCCACGTTCCATACTTGTAAAGAAAAACATTTTCCCCACCCGCTGAGACGAGCATGACACCACATTTATTTACTTCTGCTGAGGCCGCACAGCAGAACTTGTACTGCCGAGATTTCCACAGCTACGACTATTGAGCGTCGTTGTTGCTGTGCTGTTTTTTTCGCTTGGGAGTCTGGTATTGATGTTTATGTGCATGCCATGGTCGAGTCAACCACAGCTATTAATAGCTGCAATTCGAGCCACCATGAGGCGCCACCTGCTCTACGTAGCTTTGGTTAATTTTTGCGGGCAAATAAATGCCTGGGCCCCATTCCAGCTTGAGTCATGAAAGAAAGTCTCGCATACATGGTGTGGCAAATAGTTGTCTCTTCATCGTTGAGGTACTAGCGTGCTGTCTTATTTTTTGCGCGCACAGCGTTTTACCGGCACGTCCGTTCGTGTTCACATTTTACGAGGCATTCCAAAGGCAAGTGCGCGAGAGGCTGCATGCGGGAAAGCAAGTGATGAGGACGCGTGTACCATCCTGGCTATCACCCCCCATATTCCCCGATTTTTTTCGAAGGCGTCCGGAACGTTGAAGACAGCAACAACAACAACAACAGCCACAACACCATGAGTTCTTGCTTCAAAAGGCCTTCATCGCACGGGCGATGTATCACTGCACAAAATTCTGTAAGTGCTACACCGTCTACGTAAGAAGATATCACACCCCCTACACCCAATGCATACCTCGCGTGACCACATGTGAACTCGTAAAGAGTCATCACCGGGTGTGGTATCTTATGCAACAGGAAACCTACGGTCCAATATGTTGAGGCAAGACGCAACTGGTCCAAAGATGCACAAGAAAAGGCTTGAACCCAAATCCACAGATACTCACCGTACGCCCTGGTCGCTACATGTAGTCACGTACTGTCGCCGCCAAAACATGTCCCTGGGCCCAGGTTGGAAGAACCGTTCTGCGAAGTGCAGAGCGCAGAGGCACGGAGGGACAAAATGGGGAAATGAAATAGCATGATCTAGCACGCAAGCCACCACAAGTACGGTAATACTTTAAGAGGAAAGGTGTCGGTGTTACTCACCATTCTCAGGAGCAGCAGTTCTACAGCAGCAACCCCGGGTTTGCGGGTCAGATCGAGACCGGCATCAATCATTACCATGTACGACGTCTAGCTGTTGGCTACACCGGCTTTCATGTGACTTGGGAAACAGAAAGTGGACTTCATGGCCCCCAGAGTAGTAAAGGGCTCTCCTCTCTCACTACTGCTGTCGCGCTACAAGGCCTGTGGACATATTATCCGGTTTTGATCCTTGGCCCGTGAAGCACGCCGTCGCAGGTTCAAGATCGAGATCGATTGTGCGTTGTACGTTACAACTCACGTTCTGCGTACATCCGTCCCTGGCAAAGACGACACGACCTTGCTTCTGCTGGTGTGTCAGGATTCGCCACGATGACGCCGCCGGGGGAGTCTCGCCCTGATTCCACCCCGTCTCGACTCCCTTCTACGCCTGCTCTTGCCCCTATGCTCCGGTCCCGCTGCACCCCTCTGTCTGCTTGTCTGTGGCCGCTTGTCTGTGGTCGTTACCGCACCGATCTCCCGTGGTCTCCTGTTTGGTCCGACCCGCGAAGTGGTTATCTAGGTGTAGCATGAGTCTCCCTCTCCCTGCTGGCGAATGCCTGGACCCGGTTGATCGCCATTGCAAATGAGGTTGCACTCTCAGCATTAGCCCAATTCCTTTTTAGCCCGCTGTGAAATTGCCCGCCTTTATTTTTTACCCCGCCATAGGGTTCAGAAACAGGACCTATTTTTCACCATAACGCTTCATCCCTCATCCCGCGGTCCGCGGGCCCTTAGCATGCTAGTGATAGACTCGACCCCCGGAGCATACAGCCACATGCAACATCAGCACGGCAGAAGCACAGCCCTTGCGGGCGAGGTTCAAGCAAAGGACGGGCCACCGTTATGAGTGCAGCACCGGTGGGAGACCGTTCGAAACACCAGGCGCCACTCGGCGAGAACGAGAAGTCGGGGTTCCGCCGCGTCTTTCATCGGGGGGCAGCTGCGGGAGCGACAGTGATGGTAAGCACTCTAAAGCCACATATACTTGTGGGAATTCAATCTCAGCGTAGGTAGACAACCAGTCCATTGTTCCACTTCGTTGGTTACAGACCTGATAGGAGTTGACTTGATACCCATAGCATACCGCATATCCAACGAAACAAACTCGAACAAGGTAGGAGCTACAGGCAGGTACCGATGTACTGTAGACAGACGGGTAACACCACGTGCACGACCCCGGTAGCTCCGATGCTCTAGTGGCTACCCTCGTAATCCTACTGCCAGCAGGTCCAACTCTCTCTCTTTCTCTCTTCCCCCCTCTCTCTCTCTCTCTCTGGAGAGTGGAAGAATTTTCATTTGGCCGCGGAAAACGTAGTACTTCTAATAGTTGTTGAACACTCGTTCCGATCTCCGTTCGTGCACTATCTCCGTTTGTGGACAAATTGCACTTCTAATAAATACTTGGAGCGCACGTTCGATGAGGGAAGAGAGACGGCAAAATCCTTTTCGCGATGCAAAATAAGGCAAGAACCGCAGGAGGAACAAACGTTGAATGAATCGGCAGCAGACCCATCGTAGAAACTTCCAACAGCAGGTCGTCTCCCACCAATCACACATCGGCTTTGTAAGACATTGTGTAAGACAGAGACAGATGATTGGGCGAATGGCACGACGCTCGGGGAGAATCCCCGAAATCCTCTTGAAAAACAGACGCAGCACAGCAGCAGCACACGTAGACAATATACGAGACAACCAGCACAGCAGCATACAAGACTGCTGTAGGCCAAGGGCGGCCAAAGGCACACATCATAGGGGGCGTTGGGTGTGACGCTTAGCGCTCGTTGCCTGCTGTCGGCAGCACAAGCGAGGGACGACGCAAGTCAACCTGCGGTCTGTCTTCATGACCTGCCGATCTTTGGAGCTTCCCACACAGAGGCACCCCCACAACAGAGACAACGAGATGTGCACACTGCTGTAGGCCAAGGGCAGCCAAAGGCACACACATGGCAGGCATCGGAAAAGATTGTAGAGCCCGAGGCCTGCCGCCAGCAGCGTAACCGAGGGAATATGCGACGGCACTCAAGTCCAGTCTATCTGTGGTCTGTCTTCGTCTGCAGGCTAATCTTTGCTTGCACAACAGACGCACCCCCGACACAGAGACAAGTGAGACGTACACTGCAGGCGGAGTCCAAATACACGCATCGTAGGAGGCGTCGGGGGCGATTTTAGAGCCCGTTGCTCGCTGCTACCAGCGTAAGCGAGGGAAGCAAATGCACAGTCACGCACAGCAGCAGCAGCTGCTGCTGCTGCAGCTACATATAGTAGCCGATGATGAGAGCTTGCCCACACCAGCGCTCTCATTCATCCCCGGGCTGCTAGACAGCAGACATCTGACTGACTGGGGGTGTCGGGTGAGGTGTGAGGGTGTCCAGTCGTGGCCTCTGTGATGGCGTAGGCTCCATCCACATCTATCCGCGCTTGCTTTGATGTCTCTCCGCCACTTCTTTTCGCGCTAGGCACACATAGAACGAAGAAGCCGAGGCGATGGACTTGGTACATCAGTCCGATGCTGATACCCGTGCAAAAACAATTCACAAGGTACAGGGGATGGCCTTAGCCGTCCGGAGTGGCGCTTGCAATATACTGAGGTAGAGGTACACACCGCGCGACGCGCCTACGCATTCTACCCCTTTTGTTTAGCTCCCTTCGTTTCGATCTCAGTATGTGTTACAATATGGAAACGTTAGCACATAGCCAGTATGAGTCAATGTTCACGGTGCCCCTATCTCCGCCGTGGTGGTTCGACGGGCTTCGCTGAGTACAAGTCTCGCCCGTAAAGGTACTCCCCCCCTTGCTTTATCTGAGCCAGGTCCGGTGAGAACCCGGCGTGCTCCGCCCCGGCTTTGTAGGGATGCAGGTCAATGATTTAACCACTATATTACGGTATGCACGACTACGAGTACACCCCCACCCCTCCAAGCAGCGAAAGTAAGTCATCCTGGGAAGCCCCAAGCGCGCAAAATAATGCAGCCGTCGGGGCAGAACTGGGGATCCAATCGTTACGATCGGGAAGAGACGCAAGGAAGCTGACATGCAGTACCGCATGTGCGGTACGGGAGAGAAGAGGTTGCCGAGAATAGTCTGGGAGGCGACGTGGGCAAATAAAAAGAGGGGTAGACAACCCACGGAGTGGGTCAAGGTTGTAGAGGACGTATTGAAGGGGTTCGTTATTTTTTCTCTATGCGTCATGTTTTTTCTTGATTTAACCTGACCTCGGCGTATCTGTGGTTGAAGTGTATCTTAGATTCGCCTTGGCACGCTGTACGGCTTCTTTAATACGATGAAAAATGAACTTTCTCGCTTTTAACGCTATCCACTTTGGCTTACTTCGTGTGATGCTTGTGTCTCATGTACGCAATCCAGGAAACATATCATTTTTTTTCTTCGCCACCTCCCACCGTTTGCAGCCATGTTCCGGTGATTACCGAAGGAGCATGCCGCCATGTCGAAGAGGCGACTGTTTTCCCTCCTGGCGAGCGTCAGGGGCGCCGTAGCATGGCGAGGGAGGGGGCAGGAGGCTCGGCGGGCCGCGGTGCTGGACGTTAAGAGTTGGGGGTCCGCTGTGCGTTAGTCAATGGCAAAGGAAGGCTCGTGATGAGGGGTCTTTAGGGAAGGTGGCGGCGGGATGCGATTCCTTCTTGAAGCCCACCGATTTCTAGTGTTGCTCGTTGACTTATCGAGGACCGATCAGGCGGCGCAGATGACAGCCCCGTTTGACATCTCCGCGCTCGCCGCGCACACGAGGTAGGTTAAGGGCGGTGATATATATTTATATATATACATATTTTCCAAGGTGGTCTCGTCTCTGTGTGTCCGTTTATTGACATGGTCGATGATACTTTTGTTGCTGCCGCTGCCGCTGCTGTTGTTGCTGCTCCTGCTGCTTCTGGTGGTGATGGTATGTTCAGGAGCGGAGCGTCCAGCCTGGATTTCAGGAGCTCGGCAGTACACGGACCGGAGGATGCCGCCGCCACGGGACACCGCCAGTGCTGCTGATAGCGTCAGCGCCGGCGAAGCAAACGAGGGCGATAGCGGCGTAGGGCAGGTGAGACTGGTTGGGCAGAATGTATCTGAAAGTTTAGTTGTCTGGCGGCGGAGCACGGAGAAGCATATTTGGCCACACACCGTCAAGACATGCTGTCCATCTTTGAGCCAGACCCTGAGTGAGCAGACTCTGAATTAGCGAGCACTTGCGATTCGACACCAGCACCGGATGCGTGCTACTCCATCGATGCTTATCTCGGCTCTCTCATCGTGTAAAAACCTCCACCCTGATCGTCATCATGCCCTCCCCTCCCCACATCAATCAGTCCAAGTCGAAGGGGCGTCACAACAGCGGCGGAGGAGGCGGAGGGGGTGCTGCTATCGTCAACGGAGGAGGTGCTGCTATCGTCAACGGAGGAGGTGCTGCTATCGTCAATGGAGGGGGGAGGCGGTGCGAGTTCCCCTGTTTTTTCTGAGAGGCACCAACTACGGTGAGGAAAAATATTTGCAGAGCGTGTTGCGGAATTCATTTTCTTTTGGTATGCGTGCACTTTCCCTCTGTGTTTCTTCCTCTGTTCTTGCGACCTTATCCGTCTCGCAGACGTAGCTGCTTGTGTAAACACCTAGAGTCCAGCCAGCATGGCATGCACGCTGCGCCGAGAGGTATCGTTTGGTTCATGTTCACCTTTTTTATGTGATGTGTGATCCCCGCTGAGTCATCCTGAAAATATCCCGAACAGTGTACCGGTTGGATGAGGCAGATACACACAAAAACACAGACACGACAACGCGTGTCCTCACGATTGTTAACCCTGCTTCAAGATTCCGCGGCGTCTTTTGATTGGACAGCCGGCTGGTTAGCGCGGTCGATGCTTGCTATGGAAACCCGCACACACGTGTACCACAGCATGTTGGAGTGTTTGCCGGCAACTCTTGCTGTTTGTATTTCTGGTGTGTTTCGTTCTTCGGTCGTGCGTGTCTTCCAGCTGGGTCGACGCCGTGTTTTATGAATGAATTACTGATGCACGACGCCGTTCGTGACGCTCGTGCCCCCTGTCCCTGCCTGTCCTTCTCGCACACACCCCTCAATGACATGGGTACCTCCCCTACTCCAAGCACGTGTCGCCGCTGATCCTTCTCGAGCACCCCGACCTTCATCTATGCCACTCGTAACCGCCGTCGTGCCTCCCCCGCCCCTGCCAGGAGCGAAGGCTGGCACTCCATCCCCGACGCTGTCCCCCCGGGGCACCTGGAAGGAGAAGCGGCACGTTCACCTTCGACCACGGTGATAGGTTGGCGGCGGCTATCAAGGAAGGCTCGCGTGGAGAGGCTAGTGGCAGGACAAGTTGGGCGCCTGGAGCTGAATCGCAAATCGTCTGGTTGGGGGAGGGAGCGGGTCAACGCGGATCGTTGCACCTCCGGTGCGTCCGTCGTCCGCTCTCTTTCTGGGAGAGAGTTCGCCCAGCGAAGAGACGCCGTCAGCGCTCGATCTGCTGCGATCTCTTGTTTGCTCCGAGCCGCCAGTAGTTGTCTATCGGTATGTATGCTGTAGAACTTGCGGGAGCCTCGCTCTCCGTGCTGGCGGACAGTGTTCCGGACGGCCGCGTACACCGGTTCTAAATAGTGCGATGATGGACACTTGTGACGCAAGGCACAAGTGCCCGGAGCGCTCGTCCCTGTGATGGGCACTGCATAAGTGCTCGGAGGGAGGTTTCCCGAGAAGATGTAACCGTCTCTCGGGCTAATAATGGAAACCAATGGAATAATTCCGATTGGTTACCATTCCCCGCGCAATGATGAAACGGTTCCTCCGCATGACAGCTTGCAGCAATCTTGCCCCCCAAGCTGTCAGTGACCTTTGTGTCCGGAAACTGAGCACGAAACATTTGTGAACGAACCCGACCTGAGCGCTATTGACCTGATACCACAACTGTGAGTCATGACCACGCCTGCATGCATGCATGCCTGACCGGATGATGGAGTATCGCTGCTTGCTCGCTTGTGTTGATGATGGAACGCTTGGCACATGTCTACAATCGAACTCGCAGAGACTAGCTATGATCTGCGCAGGTGAGAGTGTCTTTGCCTGGAATATCGTAGTCTAGCCTTGTCTCTGTAAGATGGTACACGTGACGGATAGAACGTAGACGCCAGCGTTGTCCATCACTTGCGTTGTCTCTTTGCAATTGCTGATTGATAAACGTGGCGTGGCACCAGCGTATTAATCACTCTCGCCCTGTTCATGCATTTTGTCCACAAACATGCATATATATATGATCACGCATATATATATGATCACAGTTTTCTTGTGTGTGCGGGTGGTGAACCCCCGCCCTCACATTTCTTTCCCCGTGCAACACCTTACCAAACTCACAGGTGGAGGTCGAACCCCCTTGGGGACTTTTCGGCAAGGGGGGGGGGGGGTCATCGGCAAGGTCGAGCCCCTGAAGAGTCCGTTGGGTTGTCCAACCTCCGTCCCTTCACCAACCTTGGCAACCCCTGACAGAAAAACGGTTTGGCAAACTCATTGCCTACGATGTGCTTGCCAAGCTCGTTCGCGTACGTGAGATTGGCAAGGCTAGTTATAGCCAGCGTGCGATTGGCGATTGGCAAGGTCGTTTTCGAACTTGAGATTGGCAAGGCTAGTGCGGGAACGTGTGATTGGCAAGGCACATTGCCTACGATGTGCCTGGCAAGGTCGTTTTCGAACTTGAGATTGGCAAGGCTAGTTCGGGAACGTGTGATTGGCAAGGCTCATTGCCTACGATGTGCTTGCCAAGCTTGTTCGCGAACATGAGATTGGCAAGGCTAGTTCGCGAGCGTGCGATTGGCGATTGGCAAGCTTGTTCGCGAAAGTGGGATTGCAAGCTCGACCCGGATATTGGCAAGGCTCATTGCCTACGATGTGTTTGGCAAGGCTAGTTCGCGAGCGTGAGATTGCCAAGGTGCTCTGAGAACTTCGACTGGCAGGCTCGGTGAATGTACGAGATAGTTAGCCAGTCACGTTCGCTAAGGCCGACAACGCGAAGGTCGTACCCGCCCCCGCCCCCGGCACCTCACAGCCGTCGTGGTCGAGGACAGTAAGAGATGGATATAGAGTTCTTCCTTTTCCCGCGAATCCACACATACATGCTTGTAAATTACAAAAAAGCGACAGCGACTCTTCTCGATGCAATATGTGCCTCTCTACAGTAGACCGACGCACAGCGCGAAAGGTATATCGGCAAAAAGGCAACAAACTCATTTTGTAATAGAAACATACCCGCAAGTACAATGGAGTCCGTAGCGGAAATACGCGCTCAACTCCCCCCATGGCAAAAAAAAGAAACGCGACGCATGAGTCATCATCGCCACCCTACACCCTCTCCAGATGACAGGCTACAACACGAAGCGCCACCACATGTAACTCACAAGAGTAGACACCATAAAACCAAGAGAATGGTCGCTACACAAGAGACACAGCATATGCCACAAAACGCACACCGAGATATCACCATAACCCGCCTTCTCACTCTCTCCATCACAAGACAAGCAAAAACAACCGACACAATCGAACACCCGCAGACCACAACACTAGAAACGCCCCCACACGCAGGGGCACAAGAAGAGACACCCCTCTCTACTTCTACGCGCAGCCTATGTACCGTCCTCGAGGAACTCAACATTTTACACGTGCATATACATGATTCGGATACTTGAACAACACCCCGCGAGCGTTCTTGGTCGAACCCGGCAAGGGTCAGACCACCAGATAGCAACAAACACGTGGATAAGACGTACTCACAAAAAATCATACAAAGTCCTTGGCGAGAGGAAAGTCCGCGGCTTCGCGAACCTCCTTCGTCAGCCACGACTAAAACACCACAGCAAGAAGAGTCGCCACCCTCTCTACGACAGTCTAGATGTAAAAACTAAGACAATGTACCACAACAACAACGGTACCAAACCCTGTGCCATTCGACCGGCACCGTCCGCCGTGCAACGTCGACGACCTCGCATTATTTTACAAATGAACAGGATGCACACGCATCCCTTGAGCCTCTCTCGACAAACACATGATCACCCGTAATTTTACAGAACCCCCGCCCGTGCTAACAAAAAAAATACACAGCACCGTCTGCAGCCACAGACAAGAACACGAAAGCAAAATTTAAAGACACACACGTCGACAACAACAACGGAACAAGACCGTCTTTTTCTACGCGCAGAGTACCCTAGTGCACCGTCCGCCCTGCAGCGTCGACGACCTCACACTATTGTACACATGAGGATATGAACACGACGAGGTGATCTCATAATTTACATGATCATCCGCAAGTTTACGAAAGTCCGTGCCCCCACGACAAAATAAAAAAATGCAGCAAGCGTCGTCACTTCTCACATCATGGGAAAAAACGAAACAAAAATGCCTTCTGTTGGCAGTGCGCGCAACAGAAAACTAGACACACGCCAAACCAAACCACAGCGGCTCGCCTCCGAAGAGACATGGTCGGTCGATGGTGCCACCTTGCGGCCTCCCACCTGCGTTCACTTTCGCCGCGCACGGGGGGTTCTGAACAGGCTGTGGTAGAGGCCAAGAGGGCACAGCTTCTATCCAGAAGCCTCTCCTGCTGCTCCTGCCCCTCCGGCAGCTGCTCCCGTCGCCGCCCCTTCAGCAGCTGATCCAGCCGCGGCCGACGCCGGACTCGAAACCGTCAGGTACGACTTGAAAAAAATGTCCGCGTCTGCTTTGGACGTAGTGTTGTCCGGCGCCAGCTTCTTGTCTTTGGCGATCTTGGACACGCAATTGCCCAAAAATATGCGCAACCTGCAAGAAAGGGAAATGGGCGCGAGCCGAGAGAGAACAGGAGGCGACGCTCAGCCCGTGTCGCGAGGGCGATTGCAAAGCCCCCAAAACGTCCACAGTCATCAGACACCGGTAGAAAATGCATGGTCCAAAGCCTTCACACATAGGACAGATCAGATCCACGCAGATCGAGCTAAATAGCTCTTTTGTTGAGGGTTATGATATGTCCCTGTTGATCGTTAGGGCATACTCCGAGTAGTAGGTGTTCGGTGTAAGTTTCCCCGAGGTGATCTGAAGGACATAGGGAACCGGGCCCATACGCAGGCCATTTTTATGTTTGACAGGAAGACACAAATAAAAATCATCGAGTATGAGTGGGGTGGAGGCGGGTTGTTACCCGCGCTCCCACCAATCACATGTCGATAATGTAGGACAGAGATATGTGTAGAAGATTGACTGGGTTGTTTCACACCGCCAAGCGGGAATCCCCTGAAAGACGTAGTACAGCAGCAGAAGCGGTAGCAGCAGCACATACATGATGACACACATACGTAGACAACACACGAGACAACAAGCACAGCAGCACACGAGACTGCTGTAGACCAAGGCGAGCCAAAGGTACACATCATAGGAGGCTTCGGGTGCGAGACTGTCAGAGCCCGTCACCTGCTGCTGGCAGCGTAAAAGGGAGGGAAAAGCGAGTGCACACAAGTCAATCAATCTGCGGTCTTTCTCCGTCGACTGCCGGCAGGCCAATCTTTGACCCACAACAGACGCACCCCGAAACAGCGAGACAATGAGACGTACACACTTAGGGGCCATCGGGGCGATTTTTTTAGAGCCTGTTGCCTGCTGCTAGCAGAGTTAGCGAGGCAAGTAAGTACTGCACATGCACACAGCAGCAGCAGCAGCAGCAGCAGCAGCAAGCGACAGATTTGAGAGCTTCTCGTTTACACCATCAAATGACGTCCGGCGTTCACGTCTGGCTGGTGGTGGCGGGTGAGGTGTGTGTGTGTGCAGTGGCAGTGGTGGCCTCTATGTGGTGGCTTACATGGGCTACATCCATATCTAACTACACCTGTTTGCCTCTCTCTCTCCCCCCCCCCCTTCTTTTTCGCGCTCGCTTCATTATATTTCGTTGGACCCCGACGTATGGGAGGCGAGCCGGACATAGGCGATCAGGGTATGTTTGCCAGAGGTGAGCTGAAGGACATAGGTGATCGTGGAATGTTGGTTCGGTGGTGACCTGAAGGACACAAGGTGAGCTAGCTCATGATCTATCCGATGTGTGAAAGCCTTGTGAGTGACAATAAAGTGTGCATAGATCGACCGGGTACGGCCGGGGTAGCACGTCGTCGGAGACTCTCCGTTGATTGTCCTCGAGGAGGCAACACTACACTCACGTCTGGTTGAAGACCTGGTCGTTGCTAATATCCAGGTACTTCCACTTGATTTTCTTCTTGCTCGGAGGCGCGCCGCCGTTCCTTCCTCCTCCGGACGCCGGAGTGCGGTACTTGTCCGCCCAGTCAGCTGCTCGGAGCATGGCGTTGAACCCCGGAGCCTCTTAAACATGCAGCTGTTCAGGCCCCAGCTGTCCCACGGACCCCTGGCTCTCGTCGGGGTTCTCTTTGTTGTACTGCAGGCGGTCCTCGTTGAGGACTTCAAAGAGCCAATGCACCACCTGGAACATGATGTGAGTCATCACCTAAAAGGCAGGAAAGTCGCGCGTCGGCCGAAGACGTGATTGTTATTAGAGCAAGCAGAAACAAGGCGATAGGTAAGGATTGTGTAGCCGGGTTATCACAGTCGACGGAGCGTCCTGCTTGTCAGCACAAACCACTATTTACCGAACCCATCGACTTGCTGGACCATCTGTGGGGGTACAATCGCTTTCTCGAGAGTTCACGTACAAGGGAAAGCAGCCTAGATAGAACAGGGGAAAGAGGGCTGATATAGTAGGGGTTTGCCAGGTTTGGAGGCCAATGCCTTGGCTTCCTTCCTGCCTACACCTCCTTTAAGGTGAAAGAACGGAAGGTATGCGGGGCAAAGTGAACAGGGGGGTACATGTACCCTTCGGGGACAAGAAGGCGTGCCTGGTTTCTCTCCCTCTTTCTCGCTCGGCTCGTGTTGAGCAAAACATACAGCTGGGAGGGAAACAATACACGGGCTCCCATCTCGACCAAATATAAGCAAAAGAGCGTAATGCGGGACGTGGGGCACATCTTTCCAAGCAAATGAAAGTCGATGATGCGCGAGCGGGGGGTAGGTGGGTGGGCGGGGAAGCGAAGTCATGCCGGGGCCGTTCATAGCAGTGGGACAGGAACTACATGATACAGACACGGTTAAGTTTGATAAGCTCAAGAATTCTACACCTATACTGAATGAAACATTCGGGACACCGTGTGGAACACCGACAAACGAAAAAAACACGATACCCTAAACCCTCGTGTTGTATGCCCTTCTATGTCTCCGCTCCATTCCCCCAAGCTAGTTACTCAGCCAACCCGTATAGCCTCCACCCCTGTGGGGCTACCTGACCCTCACTCCTCACCCCAACATACAACATATGAATGTTATCGACAAAACAAAATGACAAAAGATTCATAATTTTTTGTGGCCGCTTGTCGTGACCGACCGATTTTGTGCAACCTGACCCCCCCCCCTCCCCCCCCTCGGTGTTTGTCATCGGGATTGGGTTTTCGTCACTTGGCAACGGCGATGTAAAACAAGCCAACTCACTTCGTGAACTCGGCAACCAGGTAACCGTTTTTTTTTTTTACCTCTGCTTTTTTTTTTTTGCGGTAACCATAATGGTGGTCGAGTAGATCATGTTGTGGGGGGTGGAGAACCCTCACTCCGCGCAACGGGGGATGATCGCACCACGTTGTGTTAAAATGGTCAAGCATCCTCGAGGCAGTTACACAGTGCTTACAACTGTCTCTGGAAGTGAAAGCACCAGAAAGTAAACTAAGTCATACGCAGCTGTCATCCGTACGCAAGGTAGTAAGCACAAGATGCCGAACACCCTTAGCAGGATGCAGCTCACCCTTCATGCGACTCGCAGAATACCTCACGGCGCTTCGCGCTTGGTGATGTGAGAGCCTGGTCCGGTGAGAACCCGGGGTGTTCCGTCCCGGCTTTGTAGGGATGGGGGGTCAAGGGTTTAAGGATTAGGGCATGCAGGATTTGGGGTCCCCCCCCCCCCCCCCCTCCTGAGCGACGAGGGCGGGCGGGTGGGAAAGTCGATCAATCCTGTACCCACTCGTTCACTCTGTTTTCCGTTGTCTCTCTCTTGGTACCATAGGCTCCCCGCTGTCGAGCGGTGTGCGTCGAGGACGAACTGCAGGCGGCCCTGATCCGTGGGTCCTCCGGGGGGGGGGGCACGGAGCACAGCTCACTACACCCCCACTCTGGTCTATGTTTTTCAAATTCCGATCCACGACACAAACAACGCTTTCCTTCTGAACGCTACATATTCGCCCTGATCACGTTGAGCCGCGTGTCATAAGACATACTAGCTGTCGCTACAACGAGCGACAGCTGATAGATGTAACTGTCGTCAGACGTGTGCCTCCACGGGTGGAAACAGAGTGCATACACCACACACTTGATACTTCACCTACCTGCTGTGCGCTGGTGTGAGAGCTGTGGTAACGTTACCTTTCACCTACCGGTTAACCCCCGCCCCCCCCCCCCGGGGTTGCCCTCGGGGTTTGGGTTTTCCTCCCTTGGCAACCACCTTGTAAAAAAAACCCCCCCCCTCCGGGCTTGCCCTCCGGATTAAGGTTTCCTCCCTTGGGAACCACCTTTTAAAAAAAGCCAATTTACTTTCTGAAATCCGCAACCAGGGTACCGGTTTTTTTTTTTACCCCCGGTTTTTTTTTTTTGGGGGAAACATTAAAGGGGGGCCAATAAAATATGTTGGGGGGGGGCCAAAAAACCCCCTCCCCGCCACGGGGGAAGAACCCCCCCCCTTTTGTTAAAAAGGGCAAACTTTCTCCAGGGAGT